>VXBD01005637.1:1242-12517 GCA_013399975.1 Indicator maculatus | reverse complement strand
CCCACACCTCATGACTATCTAAACCATGGCACCAAGTGCCACCTCCAATCCCCTCTTGAACACCTCCAGGGATGGTGACTCCACCACCTCCCTGGGCAGCCCATTCCAATGGCCAACCACTCTCTCTGTGAAGAACTTTCTCCTCACCTCCAGCCTAAACCTCCCCTGGCGCAGCCTGAGACTGTGTCCTCTTGTTCTGGTGCTGGTTGCCTGGGAGAAGAGACCAAACCCCTCCTGGCTACAACCTCCCTTCAGGTAGTTGTAGACAGCAATGAGGTCTCCCCTGAGCCTCCTCCTCTCCAGGCTAAACAGTTCCAGCTCCCTCAGCCTCTCCTCATAGGGCTTGTGCTCAAGGCCTCTCCCCAGCCTCGTTGCCCTTCTCTGGACATGCTCCAGCAATTCAACATCTTTCCTAAACTGAGGGGCCCAGAACTGGACACAGTACTCAAGGTGTGAGTACTCAATGGTTGGGTTCCATGATCTTTGAGGTCTTTTCCCTCTTAAATGACTCTATGGTTGTGTACAACATGTTCCACTCACCAAAAGCTGTTGAATCCAAACAGCCCAGGTGGGAGCTGGTCCAGCAGATCCTCTGAGATGCAACCAGTATGGACTGTGGGTGCTTGGCACCAAGCAGAGAGCTGGTCTCAGTGCTAAAGCATTTGTGCAATGAATCACTGAACAAATCTGAGCACTTGGAGGGATGAATTTCTTCCAAAGTACAACCCCCACCCCCTAGGAACATCAATATACTTACCGTAGATATCAGCCTCTCTCTGGTGCTTTTATTTGTTGGGAGAGCAGTTGGCTGCTGCAGTGAAATTGAAGTCCTGATAAGAATTTGCAGCTGATAAGGGAAAGACATTTATCAGCACCTCATAATTAATGTGCAGCCATTTGCAAAAACAATATTCATGGACTGGAGGGCTTGGTGGGCCTCAGGAAGGGATCAGATGTTTCTGTGGTTGCCAATCTGAAAAATTAGACTGGGTAGAAGAAAATCTGATAAGGGACAACAATGGCACAGGCTGCCCAGGGAGGTGGTGGAGTCCCCATCCCTGCAGGTGCTGAAGAAAGCTGTGGCCATAGCACTTGGGGCCATAGTTTAGCGGCCATGGTGGGGTTGGGTTGATGGTTGGAGTCAATGATCACAGAGAGCTTTTCCTAAGCAGTTCCTTGATTCTGTGGCAATGTTTTTCTGAGGCTTCCTAGGGACAATTCAGTGACTGTGAATTACTCTCCTCTAAAGCTTTATCTGCCTGAAAACAGATCAGACCTTCAGCTCTTTGTTTAAATGCAGGAGGCTCTTCCATTGCATTTTCAACAAACTATCTTAAAAGTATTGTCAGGATCAGCTCTCCATTCCCTACGAGCCTCAGACTTGGGATTCTGCCAGATGCCATTCAGATAAGTGATGCTATTCAGTAATTCATTAACACTATTAAGGACACAAAATGCCCAATGTCAGCACAAGGGGCAGTGGTGGAAGCTGAGCCAGAGGAAGTTCCATGGGAACAGAAGGAAGAATTTTTTCCCTGTGAGGGTGCCAGAGCCCTGGAACAGGCTGCCCAGGGGGGTTGTGGAGTCTCCCTCTCTGGAGATATTCAAGACCTGCCTGGATGTGTTCCTGTGTGACCTGCTGTAGGTGACCCTGCTCTGGCAGGGGCTTGGACTGGATGAGCTCTGGAGGTCCCTTCCAGCCCCTGACACTCTGTGATTCTGGGATTCTGTGAACTGTTGGAGTGAGGAGGCCACAAAGATGACCCAAGGGGTGCAGCAGCTCTGCTGTGAGGCCAGGCTGAAGGAGCTGGGGGAGTGCAGCCTGGAGAACAGAAGTCCCCTGGGGAACCTTAGAGCTGCCTTCCAATAAAGGGATCCTGCAGGAAGGCTGCAGAGAGACTTTTCCTGAGGGTATCTGGAGACAGGGCAAGGGGGGATGGTTTGAAGCTGAGGCAGAGCAGGGTTAGAATGGAGCTGAGGAAGAAGTTCTGCAGTACAAGGTTGGTGAGACTCTGGAACAGGCTGCCCATTAGGTTG
Source organism: Indicator maculatus (assembly GCA_013399975.1). Taxonomy (NCBI): domain Eukaryota; kingdom Metazoa; phylum Chordata; class Aves; order Piciformes; family Indicatoridae; genus Indicator; species Indicator maculatus. The sequence goes on along the minus strand of VXBD01005637.1, from coordinate 10,480 downwards.
TGGATGCCTCCTGCCTGGAGGTGTTCAAGGCAGGCTGGATGAAGCCTTGAGCAGCTGAGTCTAGTTGAGAGCTGTCCCTGCCCATGGCAGGGGGGTTGGAAGAGATAATCCTCAGGGGTTCCTTCCAACCCCTAGCATCCTGTGATCTGTGATCCTGTGAGCTCTGAGGTCCCTTCCAACCTGAGCCATTCTATGACCAAACACTGGACTTCAGTGACTGCATAAATGACTCCAGAGAGGTTAATTAATTTGAAAAGTCCTGAACCACAAAAGGACTCAAGGTTGCCCCACACAGAACACTGCAGGAAGGATGAATAACCTGATCTGAATGTTAGACATGTGACAGCTGTGATCACTGCAACTCATTTGCTCCTGAGTGTAATTGGAAAAGGTTTAAGCAGAGGCCATGAACCTGCCTTTGAGTAGCTAAATCACTCCAGCTGAAGCACTCCTCCATGAGAGCAGACTCCACTGGCATTCTCCTACAGACATGCTGACAGCCTGGCTAAAGGATTCCTACTTCCTCACCCATGACACAGTGTTTGGTAGGGAAATTTACACAGTAGTGCTGGGAAGGAAAAGGCAGAAGTTCATGGAAAGGGTCAGAAGAAGACCCATAGGAAGAAAGGACTTAAAAATGCAAGATTAAAGCAATCCAGGGACTCTAAAAGCTGCCTGAAAAGCTTTTCAGAGAGCAAACTGCTGCTGCAGGGGGAACTGCTTTCCAGTTTTCATGCAGGATTATCTGTTCAATATCTTTATTGATGATCTGGATGAGGGGATTGAGTCCATCATCAGTAAATTTGCAGATGACACCAAGCTGGGAGCAGGTGTTGATCTGTTAGAAGGTAGAAGGGCTCTGCAGAGGGACCTTGACAGGCTGAACAGATGGGCAGAGTCCAACATGATTCCACCTGGCATTCAACAAGTCCAAGTGCCAGGTGCTGCACTTTAGCCACAAAAACCCCATGCAGAGCTACAGGCTGGGGTCAGAGTGGCTGGAGAGCAGCCAGGCAGAGAGGGACCTGGGGGTACTGGGTGACAGCAGCTGAACAGGAGCCAGCAGTGTGCCCAGGTGGCCAAGAGAGCCAATGGCATCCTGGCCTGCATCAGGCATAGTGTGGCCAGCAGGAGCAGGGNCCTCATGGAAAGGGCAATCAGGCACTGGGATGGGCTGCCCAGGGAGGTGGTGGAGTCACCATCCCTGGAGGTGTTCAAGAGGGGATTGGAGGTGGCACTTGGTGCCATGGTTTAGATAGTCATGAGGTGTGGGGTGACAGGTTGGACTCCATGATCCTTGAGGTCTCTTCCAACCTTCTTGATTCTATGATTTAATAATTCGATGATTCTAAAGGGCTAAATGCTGTAGTTTAGGGATAGGCAAAATCAGCTCCAGGTCAGAGAATCACAGAATTGTTACTGAGGCTGGAGTAGAGTTCTGAGCTCATCCAGCCCAGCCTATGACCCAACTCCACCACCTCGACCTGACCATGGCAGAGTGCCACATTCAATCCTTCCTTAAACACCTCCAGGGATGGTGACTCCACCACCTCCCTGGGCAGTCCATCCCAGTGCCTGATTGCCCTTTCCATGAGGAATTGCTTCCTAGCATCCAACCTAACCCTCCCCTGGCACAGCTTCAGGCCATGCCCTCTCCTCTTGTGACAATTTGCCTGGGAGAAGAGCCCAGGTCTGAGAAAGACTGATACAACTGCAGAAAACATTCTTTAGCTGCCAACGTGAGCAGAGCAGCTCCAGATGCCTGCCTCCAGCACTGGCAGCCTGAAGGCTTCTACTCAGTTGGAATCACAGAATGGTTGGGGTTGGAAGTGAGCTCTGAAGCTCCCTGAGTCCAACCCTTCTGCCATGGATGTGGTGCTGAGGGATGTGGCTCAGTGGCAGTGGCTCAGCAGCAGTGGTGGATTGTGAGCTCTGGGTAGAGAGGTTGGACTTGATGTTCTCAAAGGGCTCTTCCAACCTCAGCACTTCTGTGGTTCTCTATGATCCATGCCCTGCTATACTTACCAAGATTCCCACACATGATGGTATCCAAACCCCAGGCTTTTAAGCTATGATTTAATGTAGGTAGTAAGGCCATAAAAGCTGACATCATTCATGCTGCCTTCAACTGGGTGTTCCACTTCTGTAGGAGTCCTCTCTGCCAAGCTAAAAAGGACAGGATGCTCTTTTGCATGCCAGATTGCCTGCTGGCAACCCACTTGGAATGCATTTCATGCTGCATAGAACAAAAAAACATTCAGTCTTTACTTGTGTGGAGATTGGGACTGATGGGAACAAAGAGCCATGGAGGGCACCAAAGCTGGGGAAGGGTCTGGAGAACAGGGCTGGGGAGGAGCAGCTGAGGGAGCTGGGGGTGTTCAGTGTGGAGAAGAGGAGGCCGAGGGGAGACCTCATTGCTCTCTACAGCTCCCTGAGAGGAGGTTGCAGTGCAGTGGGGGTTGGGCTCTTCTCCCCAGTCTCAGGTGATAGAAGGAGAGGAAATGGCCTGAAATTGTGTCAGGGGAGGGTTAAGTTGGAGATCAGGAAAAAAATGTTTGCTGCAAGAGTGGTCAGGGTTTGGAAGAGGCTGCCCAGGGAGGTGGTGGAGTCCCCATCCCTGGAGGTGTTCAAGAAACCTGTGGCCATGACACCTGGGGACATGGTTTGATGGCCATGGTGGTCTTGGGTTGAAGGTTGCTGGACTCAATGATCTTGGAGGCCTTTCCAACCCAAACTATTCTATGGTTGTATGATTAATCAGAACCAAGTATCTTATGGCAGGCTAACACCTCAAGCTCCATGCTCCACACAGTGTTATGATCCCTACTCATACTTTGAAACTTTGCTGTGGCAGACTTGAGCTGACAGAGGACACCCAGGCCTTGAGGTGGAAGTATTGTAGAGAGACATTTTATTTTATTTCCAAAAATAGCAAATGTCTTGAGGACACAAATGAGAAAGTTATTAAAAGCTTCATAGCAAAATATTGAGAGACAACTCTGGTACAATATAGAGGCATGAGGTCTGTCACATAATACTCTACCTCCATTCACCCAGCAAGGAATGCTCCTGATACATGAACACCAGGCAGCTGACTTCTGGAGCTGCATATTAATTAACTAATTAATTAATGGGGGAAAAAAAAAAAGGAGAGGGTATTTTTCTCTGTAATCTTTCATTACCAAAGCAATTGAGGGACAAAGATATTTCACCAGGTGTGATTCCTCTTGGGAAAAGCCACTAGAAATAATTCCTGAGTATTTAGCTTGAAGTGAATGGATCAAACCCAACCAGTTCAGAGCAGCCTCCTGCCAGCTGAGCCTGGCAGCTTGAAGTGACATCCTCCAGCAGGGCTGCTAGGCCAGGACCACAGCCTAAATGCCTTAATGAACTGGATGAAAACCTCCTGCTAGGCACATTCCAAGCCCCATGTGCTTTAGCCATAGCCTACAGGGCTGTGGGCTGGGAAGCTCCCTTTGCTCAGGAGAACTTTGTTCCAAAGGTCACTCCCTCTCACAAGGCCTTGTAATGCAAATCGCCACAGCTGAACCTCCAGAGAGCCTGCACTGCACTCCTTGTGTGAACTACATCAACAGCCAGCCCAGGGCCTCTCACACTCTGGTACTGCAGGCACCCAGTGGGATGCTTTGTATCAGAGCTTTGGGCTCAGCTTCTTGCTACTGTACTGAGTGGCAATGAATTCATTTCCCATTATTCTCTTCAGATGCAAGTCACAACATCAGCAGCATCCTCTTCTTCCTCTTCTTTCTCCTCCTTCTCTTCCTCCTTCTCCTTCTGCTCCTCCTTCCTCTCCTTTTCCTCCTCCTCCTTCTACTCCTCCTCCTCCTTATTCTCCTCCTTCTCCTTCTCCTCCTCCTTATTCTCCTCCTTCTCCTTCTCCTTCTCCTCCTCCTTATTCTCCTCCTTCTCCTTCTCCTTCTCCTTCTTCTCCTTCTCCTTCTCCTCCTCCTCTTCCTTATCATCATCATTATCATCATTTCCAGGAAGACCTTAAAACAGACTTCCAGTACCTGAAGGGGCTCCAGGAGAGCTGGAGTGGGACTTTTGACAAGGGCTGAGAGTGACAGGCTGAGGGACAATGGCTTTGATCTGGGAGAGGGGAGATTGAGAACGGAGATAAGGAAGAAATTCTTGACAGTGAGGGTGGTGAGACACTGGAACAGGTTGCCCAGGGAGGCTGTGGCTGCCTCCTCTCTGGAGGTGTTCAAGGCCAGGCTGGATGAGGCCTTGAGCAAGCTGGGCTGGTGGGAGGTGTCCCTGCCCATGGCAGGGGTTGGAACTGGATGATCTTGAAGGTCCCTTCCAACCCAACCCATTCCAGGATTCTATGATTTCTGCTCTTGTCAGTAGTGCCTGAGCAGCAAACCTTGGCCTGGCTAATGCTGCCATGGCACACTTGGTCAAAGCAAAGAAGAGGAAGGCAAAATATGATTCAAACAATGGATGAATTATATTAATGGATGAAAGGAGAAGTCTGGAGTGGTTGATATGTAATTAATAAAATATTAATTAATATTTATTAATAAACCATTCTATGTGAATCTAATGATCATCATCATCATCAGTTGGTTTGGGTTCTTCCTAGCCCCCAGTCTAAACCTCCTCTCTTCCAGCTCAAAGCCATCAATCTTATTCAGTGGAAGCCATCCCCATGTTCCTGCCATCCTGCTGGCATTCAGCACATGCTTGGGATTTTAACTCCATTTGTGTATTTTGACTTTCCAGCTGCTGCCCATCCAAGAAGAAGGCTCAGGTGTTTCACTTTCTCTCTGTTTTCCCAGATCTGCAGGGTTCACTTCGAGTGGCTGCAGCAAAGTTGTCCAAAGCAGTCACCGATTCACAGTGCTGGGGTCCAGCTCCCCCATTTACAGTGCACTCACACAAATGGTTTTCATCACTCATTCCTATCCACCCAGCCAGCAAGCAAACAAGCTTCTGACAGCCATGATGGCAAGACATTACCTCCTGAGCTGTCCCACCTCTGAAAGACAACACCAGAGGGCACAACTGCAGTGTCTGCTCCTGCTCACTCCCCACTCTAGGCTGCAAGCACTGCTTTGAGACTCTTGCAGGCATTCCAGGACCAGAACTGACAGGTAAAGGAAGCTTTTTGGGTTTTTCCCCTAATGTAAACTTCTGGAGTCAAACTGATAAAATTCCAGTATCTGAAGGGGGCTACAAGAAAGCTGGGGAGGGACTTTTGAGGGTGTCAGGGAGTGATAGGACTGGGGGGAATGGAATAAAACTAGAAACAGGGAGATTCAGATTGGATGTTAGGAAGTTGTTCCCCATGAGGGTGGTGAGACACTGGCACAGGTTGCCCAGGGAGGTGGTGGAAGCCTCATTCCTGGAGGTTTTTGCAGCCAGGATGGATGTGGCTGTGAGCAACCTGCTGTAGTGTGAGGTGTCCCTGGCCATGGCAGGGGGTTGGAACTGGATGAGCCTTGAGGTCCCTTCCAACCCTGACAATTCTGTGATTCTAAAACCTAACATGCTTACAGAGAACAAAAGAAATGATGCCCTGGGGGGAAGAATTGCAACCAGTCACTCCAAAACTCTGTGGGCAATGGCAATGTACAGAATTGCAGCTGTATGGTACCAGGACAGAAACTCTTGGCATTAAAAGATGAAGATCTCTCTGTACACAAACGAAATGTAATGGGCTGTCAAGCATTTAGTTAAAATCAGACTTGTACTGTCTCACTGAAAAGGAAACACTTGTCCAAATGTTGTTTTTTTGTTGTGTTGGTTTTTTTTTTTTGGTTTAAAAATACTGTGTGGCATCTCCTAAACTGCAAGCTCAGCATTAAAATCTGGTTTCAGAAGTGCCTCGTTTCAGATTGTTACTCAAGAACTCATCGTGTTCAAAACTCAAGTTATTGTGAGACCTTGAAATCATAAGAAGCTTCTCCTTATTGGTGAAGTCTTTCTTGACTGCTGCTTGGGGCACAAGCAACCTGTCCATTGGGTCCTCTTTGTTTTCCAGCTTCATGTAGCCTTTGCTGTTACTCCGATCCAGCCTGGGCCAGCTGGGATGTTTCCTTTGCTCCGCTTGGACTGTGAGTGTAGAGGGACCTCTGTCCAAGTCCAGGGACTTGGAATGTGAAGACAGAAGATGCAAAGATGTGTTGGACCCAAACTGCTTCCTGGCAGCACCAGGAGATAAAAGCTTCCCCGTGCTGGGTCCGAGAGTCATAGAAGACCTGGACTGCTCTGCTGGAGTGTCCAGGAGCAAGTTGTGTCGTGGCAGCAGGGTAGTGGCTGGCCTGCAGGACTCCTTGGTGTCAGTCACTGGGAGGGCCAAGGAATCCATGGACAGGTTCCTGGAGCGGCTCTTGGAGATCTCAGAGTCCTCAGTGATGTTGTCTATGCTGGGCTCATCGATCACACAGTTGTTCAGTTTAATCACTGGCAGGGTGAAAGCGCTGATGGAAGAGGAGACGATGGATTTGGTCCCACACTTTGCAGAACTACTGCTTCTGTCGTCCAGAGCCTTGCTGCAGTGAGGGTAAAGCCCAAAGACCGAGCCAGACCGCTCGGCCATCAGGGGTGGCAGGAGGCTGCCGGTGGCCCTGTCTTCAGTCAGGGCAACCTCCTCCTCTTCAGCAGAGCTCTCCCCATGAAAGCCACTCTTGAAGCCAGAGAAAGGCGCCAGGGTGTTGGCGGCCAGCTGGGAGGCGCAGCAGCTGCCGCCCGGCTGCAGCTCTCCTTCCCCCAGCAGCCCACCCACGGCCCCTGCCAGCTGCTGCTGCTCCTTCAGCCTCAGGGTGTGGATGTCAATGACCGTGGAGTAGATGTCCCTCATGTGTATGACCTTGGTCTCCCGGTCGCGGTTCTCGTGCAGGATGGCGTTGGCGCAGATGAAGATGAAGATGCCGATGCCCATGGTGAAGGGCCCCAGCATCTTCATCCTGTGGGAGTGCAGGTGCTGCTCGAAGAACCGCGGCAGCAGCCCGCCCGGCGCCCGCGTCCCGTTGGCAGCCACGGCCTGCTCGGCCCCCAGCAGCTGCTCCTTCTCGGGCCAGTAGCCCAGGATGGCCATGGCGATGCCGAAGGCGGCGATCAGCACCCCCAGAACCAGGAAGAACCCCGAGGGAGAGTAGAGGCGGAGTTTGCCCCTGACCACCACCACATCCGGACGGGGCCGGCGCCGCACCGGCTTCTGCTCCTCGGAGGCTGGAGCTGTGGCAAGGTTGAGATGTTGCTGAGATCTGGCAGAGTCTTGCCTTTTCAAGGCAGCCAGTCCTGTTATGACTCCTCCTGTTGCTATCATAGTTCTGGGGTCTGCCCTGTGGGAAAAAAAACAGAAGGAATATTGAGGTGAGGCTGTGTCTGCAAATACAAACAGCACTCTGTGAAATGGAGACTCTTCCTGAGACAAAAATCATCCAGTTCCAACCACCCTGCCATGGGCAGGGACACCTCCCACCAGCCCAGCTTGCTCAAGGTCTCATCCAGCCTGGCCTTGAGCACCTCCAGAGATGAGGCAGCCACAACCTCCCTGGGCAACCTGTGCCAGTGTCTCACCACCCTCATTCTCAAGAATTTCTTCCTCATCTCCAGTCTCAATCTCCCCTCTCCCAGCTCAAAGCCATTGTCCCTCATCCTGTCACTCCGAGCCCTTGTCCAAAGTCCCTCCCCAGCTCTCCTGGAGCCCCTTCAGGTATTGGAAGGCTGCCCTAAGGTCTCTCTAGAGCCTTCTCTTCTCCAGGCTGAACAGTACACCACTGAAGAGACTGAACAGTCCCAGCTCTCCCAGCCTGTCCTCATAATGGACAGGCTCCAGCCCCTGATCTTCCTTACAGCCCTTCTCTGGACCCTTTCCATCAGCTCAGCTTGTGCTGAGGACTCCAGAACTGGACCCAGCCCTGCAGGTGAGGTCTCCCCAGAGCAGAGCAGAGGGCAGGATATCCTCTCTCCATGTATGGCCACACTGCTTTGGATGCAGCCCAGGCTGCCCTTGGCCTTCTGTGCTGCCAGTGCCCATTGCTGGCTCCTGTCCAGCTTCTTCGCCCCCAGCACTCCCAAGTCCTTCCCTGCAGGGCTGCTCTCAATCTCATCAGCCCCCAGCCTGGATCGATAATGAGGATTCCCCAGCCAGGTGCAGGACCTTACACTTTGCCTTATTGAATCTCAAAAATTCAGAGCATTGTTCCAAAGCTCTCTGACACGTGCCCTGCAGGGTAAGCTCTCCCATTCCTCACCTCTGGAAATCCTCACCTTTTGCAACTCGCTTCCACTTTGATGCTGTCTGGGCAACTTCAAGAGTTCATTGCCAATTAACTTCTTGAACGCTTCCTGAAAAGTCTGGGGTTTAACACAACAATTTACAAATCCCCCCTGAGAGTTCTTTGCCATGGACAGTCTGTATAAAAGCAAACAACAACTTCCTCACCTGCCTGAGTGTTTAAATGCCTTCTGCTAAAACCAAAAGCTCCTTATTCTGTAAAATAATGTTGGGAATCTCCAGGCAGCAATAACCAGGATTCATGCCTTTTCAAAGCTGTTGTGCTCTGTCCTGACTCATTTAAATGTAATTACTTCTCTATACAAAATAAAGAAAGGGAATTTGAAATAATTGAAAAGAATTCTGGCTTATCTTTGCTGAAATGAATAATGCTTTAGCCAGAATCTGGTTTGTTCCAGTATTCTAATCCAGAGCCCAGACCCAGAGGGGACAAGGAGCTTCCACGCTCTGGTAGATGATCTTTAAGGTCCTTCCAACCCAAACCATTCTATGAATCTATGAATATGTGATTCTATGAAACTGTGAATCTATGAATCTATGCATCTCTGAATCTATGAATCTATGAATCCATGAATCAGTGAATCTGTGAATCTATGAATCAGTGAATCTGAGAATCTCTGAATCTATGAATCTGTGAATCTGTGAATCTATGAATCTATGAATCAGTGAATCTGAGAATCTCTGAATCTATGATTCAGTGAATCTGTGAATCTATGAATCAGTGAATCTGAGAATCTCTGAATCTATGAATCTGTGAATCTGTGAATGTCTGAATCTATGAATCAGTGAATCTGAGAATCTCTGAATCTATGAATCTGTGAAACTGTAAATCTATGAATCTGTGAATCTATGAATCAGTGAATCTCTGAATCTATGAATCTATGAATCTGTGAATCTGTGAATCTATGAATCTCTGAATCTATGAATCTGTGAATCTCTGAATCTATGAATCTGTGAATCTCTGAATCT
>VXBD01005636.1:22693-34001 GCA_013399975.1 Indicator maculatus | reverse complement strand
AAGGACTAGCCCAAGCCTGGCAGTCCAACATTGCTGCAGCAATAAGCAGCTAACTAAGCATCAACGCGCCTTGCATGATGCCCACTGTTCGTGGGAGATAAAGGAGCCGCCCACTGTGGCTGCTCCGCAGCCCTGAGCCGTCAGGGAAAATTAATCCAGGATTTCCAGAGAAAGAGAGAGAGAGAGAGATCCTCTCCTTTAAGCCAAGCTGAGGACAGCATTGTCACCTTAATGGGAAGCAGTTGGCGAGATCGCCATAGTCAGCTCACTTTGAGCCAAGCAAGTGGGAATCGCCACATAACCACTCCCCTTCCCTGAAGTTCATCTCTGGGATTGGAGACATCGACCCTGCCTACTGAGAACTGTCACCTCGACTGTGAGGGCCAACCCCGAAGGAACCGGCCCCCACTGTGCAGGACCACTCCATGGAACGGCCCTGCCAGGCCGACTCTTTTCAGGGAGCCTTCCCCCACCCGGATGGACCAGCCCCAAGCCGACAGACAGTGAGCAGCCAGAGTAATCCAGCAACTTGCCTCGCTACAAAGAAAGACATAATGTATCTTTTCACATGTGCAACACTTAGTAACATTCCTTTCAAAGCCCCTGCGCCTAGCCACGTGGTATTCCAGATTGAATTGCCTCTTGATAACATTGTAAATGTCTCTGTACATAGTTACAGCTGCCAAGCGTCTTGTTGAGTCACCAACTAGTGGACAAGTGGTGGACCCTTCGGAATGATTAGAATTAGAAATTGATTCTGTAAGTATTCTAATTGGGTCAAATTGTATATACTAAACCAGTTATGGGATATATTTTCACAACCATGCATTAGAATTAATATATATAAAGGTGATTAACTGGTTATTAATAAGTTTAATAATTAATAAACAGTATTTTTATAATTCATATTTTGTAATTAATAAATTAATAACTATCATCCTCCTTATTCACCACAAAATGGCATAGTTGGCAGGATGCACAGGAGTGATATATTTCCAAAACTTGGGGTACAAAATTACAGCTCCAGACTTGGAGCGGGCCAAGCAAAATTGCAAAAACCCAGACCTTATCTTTGCACAACTATGTGAACCATGCAGCAAACATGCTGTCCTCTTGACATCTTGCATCATACAGATGCAGGAGAAAATAAAATTTTTTGACCAAAAGCTTTTCCAATTGGAAAGGGAACTGGCAAAGTCAGAGGCATACAGTCAGACACTCTGCAATTTATTCGAGTTGCACATGAAAGAAATCATGTCCTCCTGCAAGACACAATGACAACTAAATGCCACCTTCGAAGCATTCAGGGTATATGACCCACAAGAGCCAGACTCTCTCATTCTGCTTGATGAAGCTGACAAGCAGAAGCCAGCTCATTTTAATTCAGCAGACACCCAGTACCATCCTGTGAGCAACATTGGCTCACCCCCACCAGGAGGGTCAGCTGCTACCAAACTGGTTCTGCAAGCCAGACCATGGTCCACACCCCCAGACAATGATGAAGCCATCAGCTTCAATGATCAGCAAATCTTCTCAAAGGTGAGATTCACTCAGTGTCATTAGGCAACCTCCAGGCCAGCAGAGAAACAAGCTTCCAGCATCAGGACAACCTGAGGGGCAAACAGGGAAACAAAACCTCCTCCAACAAAGTAGCTAATTCAGCTCTACACCTTGCACAGCGTCCCAGCAAGGGAAATCACTGTGACCGTAAAGGCACAGAGAGCACCACTTCAGGCTCAGATTCAGGATGTGAGTCTAGCTCACTGCAGCATCACTGCAAGCCGTGGAAAAGCCAAGCTGCCACTGAAGCCACCAAGGCCAATTCCAGCAGCAACCCAAGAGGAAAACCCCAGGAACAAGCTGCAAACACCAAATTTGAAGTTTCCAAGAGGGAGAGTTCCAACAGGAACCACAGACCCAACAGGGAGGAACACCACACCGCCAGCTGTAAAGCAACACCACACAGCCAGAGAAGGGAAGAGCAAAGCTCTCGAGCATCCCCTTCTACCAGCCCAGGCAGACACAGATACTGCACTGGAAGAGGAGACCCACAAGGTTCCTGTAATCCCAGCAGAGGGAAAGAAAACACACAGAGCCACCGGAAGCACTCTGATTTAACAGATCGGCCTAATTCACCAGACCCGTGGTTTGAGCTACTCCTCAACATGGGGTTCCCTGCCCAGACCGTATTGGCCATACTACTGCAGCAGAGGAAGAGCCTTGCTCAATCTGCTATCGCTTTACTGATCAAGTCTTTCCCAGAAGAGGAGAGGTATCCTCTCTCGCCTCAGTGCTGAGGAAGTCTTGTCACAGCAACAGAACCCATTTCCATCAAGGAGGTGGGAAATTGAAAAGCTCCACATAGACCTCAAAAGCTCCAGAGTTACAGGGTGGACAAACCCCATCACTTGGTCAAGGGGCAGGTGGGAAGTTAACCAAGAATATCAACACTGGCTCAGCGTAAATACTGCTCCACACTGCTTAGGCAGCACACTCCGTTGGAGTATGGTTCAAAAGCTTGCATACTGTTCCTAGTGCATAAGGCATCATAAGTCACTAGCGTTTGAAGGTGTAACCTACTAAGAGGGTACAAGATAACCCAACCCATATGGGATAAACCTTACCAAGGGTAACCAATACTCAAGGCCTATACTTGCCCATGGTCAAGGAGGTGGTAACGTGGTGAAGGCACCATATGACCAGAATTATGCCCCCAAATACCAGCCAACTTGTCCCAACATGTTTTGGTAAGTCCCCCCTTTCCTGGATGAGGAACTTAGTGCCAATGTTTCATTGATTAGATGGTGATGGGTGACAGGTTGGACTTGGTGATCTTGAAGGTCTTTACCAACCTAGTTAATTCTGTGATTATGTGATAATAAAAGTAATTTAGTAGACTACCATAAACCATGGGAAAACCCATCTGTTGAATGGTATCTCTACTCAAACCAGAAATAGAACATCATAAAATTGCTTCTTCAGAAAAATAACTCATATGACAATTCCCTTAATCCTACTCTCTTCACTGCAAGTGTTTAAAACCAGTCTCTACTAGCTTTTAAATTTCAAAGTAAGGACATCTTTTAAAAGTTTGCTTTCAGAAAGAAGTAATTTCAGAAGAATATATATGGATTCATACTCCTAAGAATTCTTATTTAGCCAACTATTGAACCTGTTTCTCAGTTTTTACTTGTTATCCTGATAGCTGTTAATCCTTACCCACTTAAACAAGAAACAGCATGTGTTAGGCATGGTATAAATACTGCAGGTGGTACAAACAGCTCTGTAAGGTGCTGAACTGAGGATTTTGGGATGAAAGATCTGATTAAGAGTTATTTGCTTGTTTTAAATTGTATTAAGTGGAAAAAAGTAAATTTCTAGGGACTTTGTCTTGTTGTCATATTATTATTTCATTTAATAATTTAAATGTTTAGTAAAATGATAACCTGTGTCAAAAGTTGAAGTCTGGCAATCATAGAGGGTAATCTCCAGTCTGCCTTGGTAATCAATCATGATGGCTTCTATGCATATAAAGAAGACTTTGATGGCTGCATGCATTGCTAACACTGATTAAACTGTAACTGAATTAAACTGTAACGGAAAAGCTGAGATAGACTAATTTTAATCTTGATATAGTCTGAACATATATTATAATGATAAAAAGGGGAAAAAAGGGTGGGGAATACAAGAGCTTAGTCCAAGGGAAGCTGCCTTCCCTTTCCTTCTTTTGTTATTATACAACAAAAATAGAGGGTGTCCTAGATTTTAAAGGATATTTCCAAACTTTATGCAGATTTATTCAGGAAAAATCCTTATTGTGAAATACGGAAGAAAAGACGGAAAACACAGGTCACTGTTACTTAGGTGAGCATTGCTAGGCTTCAGAGCCACCTTCAAGATATGTTCAACCTGTCTGTCCTCTGGAGTGGCTTCATCACTATTGGAATGTAGACATCAAGGACAAGCTAAGGATCTGATTTCTAGAGGTCTTCTCTGGAAACAGAGAGGGACAGTTTAGGTCTCCTCTCTGCTGACAGAAGGCATTTTGGCACTCTGACTTCTAACCCAGGTAAGTAACTAATTTTTCCTATATGAAAAGCGGAAAATCTGCAGTGCAATGCACAGCAAATATAGGAAAAAATACTGGTGCAGAGTTGCAAGTTGATCCAGTCAGAACTCCCTCCAAATGCGAGTCAAGATCTGTCTTTGTGCCTAAAACCCTGTGCATTTGATTTACAACCCTGCAAGATGTGAAGATTGATTAGATGTCATCACTCACTCTTAGATATTCAGTGGACTGAAAGAAAATAACCACACACTCAGTGATTACTTTGATGAGCTGTGTAAGTGTGCTATAAAAATCAGACAATACCTGCAATCTTCATCATGACTTTGGCAAGACAAAAGCCTCTGTGGAGGAGGCAATGCTTATGTAGCACAGCAGCAATTTCAGGAAGCATCTGAAGATGCCCTTCTCCTGTGTGAACCCAGAAGTGACTTTCAGGGAGAAAGGATGTGAGGCTGCTGGTTATTGCTTAGATTAAATTTCTGTTGTTACAAGGAGGAAATTTGGTGTTAATTACTTGTAAACTCTCTCTACTGTAATTGAGTCTTTATGAAAGGAAGAAGATAATAATGTGCAGCTCAGGCAAAAACCAGATGGCCCTCTTAACATCTGTGCACCAGCCTCCACAGAGCAAGGAGTGGCTGCATGCCAGGGGCACCACTTCATCATCACCGCCAAACACTTCCATCTTGCGAAAGAGCATTTCGCAGCAAAAACAGCATCAGCCTGCACAGGAAAAAGCTTATAGCCCTGCCTGATTCTATGCCAGTAGCGATTATCCCCTGTCAGAGACTGGTGCTTATGCTTTATTTAGATAGTCATCAGCTAGATATTTACTGCAGATGACTAATATCAAGAATAACAGAAAGGAGGAAGCAGCTTCACATCCTTTGGAACATGTTTAATGACTTGAAAAATACTCCATCATGTGATCTCATTTTACTTAGCCGAGTGTCACAGTAAACACAACGATATTTGAGTGATACCTTTGCTCTCTAAGCTTCTTGGTATGCAACAGTAATATTTTCTCTTTCTCAGAGTTGAAGATACTGCTTCATTCGACTTTACACAAAATGAGGTGAAGCCTGAAGTGATCCACATTGTAGGCTGCAGATATCTGCTATCTCATTCTTGTCTTTTCAAGGATATGTCCACTTTGATAAGAATAATAATGCAGTCTGAAATGTGTTGGTACTATAAGTACAGTCGAAGTAGTTATTTGCTTATCACAGCTCTTATTTTGGAGAAAAAGGATTACTGACTAAGCCTTTGAAGCACAAGATGTTTTTAACCATTTTTAAAGCTTCACATATTGAATAATTCACAGTATTTTCACTACAACATTAAACACATTAAACTAATTTCTGGTTAATACTGCTCAGTTGTAAAAGCACCTAAAAATTTGGTCCAATGCCTAGTTTCTGTTGTGTTCTTCTGCATTTGAGTCTTGAGCTGGGAGTACATCTCAAAGCTTTCTACACTTAAGAGAAAAAAAATCACATAGTATTCCTAGAGCTTTTTAAACCCTTAACATTTTATTGATCTCGTATTCTCATATTTTAGGTTATATTTCATATTATGAATCTAAACCTTATTGTGATGGTTTGAAACTCTCTTTCTAATTTTTCCTTGCAAAGTTCAAAACAGAGAAAGTGAAAGAGTGTAAATAAGTCACTATTGGGTGTAAGAAATCAAAATACTGATTGTTCTAAACACTTCCATTGGATAGATAGAAATATTTAAGAACTATTACTCAAAACAAAGTGGGGCACTCTGCACATTCTGCGTTCTGCAATCGGGACAGTCACTGGACTGCCTGACTGCGGTTTCTTCTTCTTCTTCTCTTCTCGACGAAGATAACACACTGACCTTGGCAGCTAAGTTAACGACTTTCTGCTTAACTAACTCTGCTTTCTGTCCAAGGGGGGTCTGAGGGGGAAGCTCCTGGGAGGGAGGCTCCTTTGGGAAGGGTCCCCTTGGGGGGGGAAGCAAAGGGAGATTGGTTGTGATTTTCTGTTGATTGTATATATTTGTGAATGTTGTGAATTTTGTATATTTGTACATATTCATTGCATTTCATCGTAGATTGTAGACTCTGCTTGTAAATACAGCTTTCATTTGCTTCCAGACTGGGCTAGCCTGGTTATTGTCGGTGCGTGGGGGGGAATTTCAGCTCACACCGACACACTTATCCAAGTTATTTTGTTCATGTTTCAGCTACTGAATACCAAGGTTTACCTGAGACTTAACTACTTACTGGTGGTGGAAAACCATATAATTGACTGATCTCTGAAAAGAGTTATATTAAGTTGTGTATGTTTAGAGCATTTTAGCTTAAAACATCTCTTATTTAAGAACTCTTATTTCCTGCCTTCACTGGTAACTGAATACAAGATAAATATGCTAATATTGTACAACATGAGCTATCACTTGGGGCTGAATCCTGGCCAATTAAAATGTCACATAGTGATGCTGAAGTTAATGTTATGCTGTCTGAAAGAACCAGTCTTTCCAGTGCAATTTGTGCTTTAAATAAGAGCTGATTTTCTGATCATTCATCGCTGAAAAAGAAGAGACAATGAAGTAGTTTCTACTACTTTATTTTAATTTCATTTAATTTCATTTTCATTTACTACAGCATTTTCATGCTGAAATTAAAATCAGAGCCAATAAAAATGTGTTAGGCATGCTATTGTAGGGAAAAATACCATGCACACCAAATAATTAGTAGTATCTTGTCTGGGGTGGGTTTTTTTTTGTTTGTTCGTTGGTTTGGTTTGGGTTTGATAGTGTAAACTCTCACACTTAGAGATTAATCCCTTCTAACAAGATGCAGGGTTTTTTTAAAAAGCTTATTTTAAAGAAGGCAAGCTAGTAAAGACATGATTATAGCTTTAGTATGAAGTCATCTTGCTTTTGCCTGGGTCAAAATTGGCTGTCTGTTATCTTTAGAATATGAATGTCAAGAGATATACAGAGATATGTGATGTTTTAACTATCTGAGCTAGAGAACTTAAAAGGTTTTTTCCAAACACATTTTAAACTCACTTAACAAAGAAATCCCAGGATTAAATAATCAAGAATACATTGTTTAAATAGAGAAGAGAAATTATATGTCATATTACTGGTAGAAAACTACCTGAGGTTGTACAAATGGCTGTGAAGTACGGTGTAGTAAAATTCATGAGGATTATCAACACGTATTTAAAATTCTTCTCACAACATGGCTATGCCTTTGCTACCTATGAATAATGTGAATATTCCTAAGCCACAACAATAAAATCTTTGTATAAGAATGTATAATGAGTTATCATCAGATAGTTAATATTTAGTTTATGTGAACCTCCAACATAAGAATGGTAAGGGGATAGCAAAAAAGTCAAATGTTATTTTTTGGGCCAAATTCCAGGGAAGTAGAACTTCAAAATGAATAGTATATCAATAATACCTCTGAGACACATCTGTGAGCTTCAGCAAAAACAAAGATTTAAAAATCTCAGAAAGGTCTGACAATGAGCTTGTTACAAATAAAGAAGAAAAGGTGAGGAATTAATAAAAATAGATATTATTTATTAATATGGCTCTGCCTCCCATGTAACTATACTGTTTTATACAACCAGATAATTTTTGTTGGAATTGTCACCAGATAAAGGCTAGAACTGATAACCATCATTTCCCTGCTTAAACATGCCCAAAACATGTCCAGACTTGACTTTTCACAGGGTCTGTGCCTGGCAGGACATGTGGCTTGGGGCAAGGGTCCATGTGAAATCCACTGATCTGCAGGACTGGGAGGGGTGGTATCGCTCCCCTGGCTCCCTTCATCCCATGCAGTCTTCATGAGGGCAGAGAGGGGGTTTGGATGTACTGCTATACATCTTCTATTCACTCACAAGGAAGCACACTAATGTAAAGGACACTAATGTAAAGGCGCAGGTGTTTTCTTGGCAAAGCTGCCAATCTGACACCTGTCTCTTTCCAGTTCTCTGCCTACCTAGGTCTATATGCTCTACCCTCTTTGTTATATCGAGGCTGTTTTCCTTGGTAGTTTATTCTCTACAGATTTCTTTTAATTTTTCATGCATATCCTTTCCCCACTTCCCTGAATGCTCAAAACACAGCAAAACTAGATGTCTTTTGAGGTACTTCAGGGATTCCTGGATTTCAGCTATCTTCTTCAAATTATTCTTCCCTTTGCAATTTTGTGGGGGACTGCGGCGGGTCTGCAGATTCCTTGCCTGGGAAAGAAGAACTTGGCCTTGGGCGGATTACTGTGTTTGAGTGAAGATATGGGAGGCCCCAGAGGTGAAGGTGGTTTGCAAGGACGAAGAGTGCCTGGGAAACTATGAGATAAAAGGTTTGAATCATCCCGTGTGAAAATTAGCAAGAATAGCTACTACCATAGTGATATAGTAATAACCAATAAGAGTGTTAAAAACAACTTGTTAACCAATTAGAAGTGGCCACAGTAGTATAGAAAACATATAAATGTGTGCTATAATAACGATAAAGTGCTCTATGTTTGATACTCTATTCGGTTTCATGACTAGAAGTGTGTACGTGTCACGCTCAGTCTGCCATGAAAAGCGACACAATTTCTGCTCTATCCTTTCCTTTTTTACTTTCCTCTGTTCTTTCCTGTGTCATCCTTTGTGTTTGTTCTTCCTCAAACCTTTCCTAGGGGAATGAATGCTGCCATTTAGTTTGTTGTCCAGGAGAGACATTTAAATTCTATACTCTTCAAAAGAGTTTCAGGAAATGCACAATTTCCATGATGAATTGTCCAGGCAATGTCACTAGAGACATCTTTAACCCCTCCCTGCATCCCTTTATAAAGGGAATATATGTAGCCTTTCAGCTGCCTACTCTGTCCATTCTGTTACTCAATTACTGTTCCTGATGTCAAACTCCAATTATGTGCAGAAATTGCATTTTCAGTCACTATCAGAATGCTAAAATTTGATGTTAAAATAAAAAATTTTCTGCTTTGTTAGAGTTATTTTGGTGACTCAGATAACTCCAAAACATAAATTAGGCTGATGAGGTAGTCCTCATCATTGAATTCAAGACAACTGTTCTAAACAGGTTTCACAAAATATATTGTATTATTTTATTATGAAATTTAATTTTTCCCCTTCACCTTGTTCAATACATTTATTTTTACATGACCAGAGGAATTTGTTCAATATATTCCTGCCCAGCTTCAGCTAGTATGAACATTTATTAAAGAAGTTTTCAGATACATCAGAGGAATCTTAGAACAAGAAGTGGCATCAAAGCCAGAAGTTTCTATTCAGTACACTAAATTTACAGCAGCATGTGCTCATTTCAGTATATTTCCTATTCTTATCTAATAAGGCCTTATCACTAGAGACTAAAGAATAACTCCCTGACTGTTTTACAAAATTGCCACTGTCCAAATTTACTATTGTGGAAGATGACCATTCCTGCAGATAACAAAAATTTTTAAATAACAGGCTTCAGAAAATATTTTTGGTTTCATTAAAAAAATAACAATAATAATAACAACAATTTAAAAACTCTACCCATTTTTCTTTTTATACAACTTACATGAAATTGAATGAAGTGATTAGCAATAGGGTTTTAGAAGCGAGGTATAGAATGAAATTGAAAATTCAACCCCTACTGGAGGTGTTCATGGGTAATTAAATATTAAAAATAATGTCATTCTGTGCATTGCAGGAACAGATCTGTTTCAGGTTAAGGTTCTCATTGGAACTATTTACATTTTGTTCTTTACCCAAAAAATGCACCCACTGAATAGTCATCTGTTCTAGTTTCAGTCATTGACTTTTCCTTGCAGGAAAACATTGCTGAAACACTGCACCTGTCATGCATCGCACAGCACTAAATCAATTTATGAGTATCTGTCAGTGATCTGATGGTTCTAATTTGTCAATCAAATGTGCAAACTGTGACAAAAATCAGACATCCTTCAGAAAGTGGAAACGCAAGTTGGAAAACTCAGTCAGTTGCTTCACATACCCATCGATGTACCAAAAAACCTCAGTGTAAGACAAGTAGAAAAATTTCTTCCTGACAGCCTAAACATTTATCCAAAGCCCTTCTACATGAATTCCTTAGGTTCCTGCTCTGAGGGCTGCAGTATGGTGTGAAACTCCATAGGTCTGGGACTCCTCATCCCAGCCTCAAGCTGGGAAGCATTAATAGTGGTACACTTCAACAAAAGTAAAAACAATGTTTCTCTCCTGCAGTCAGTAAATCTATGTGGTGCCCTCCTCTTACATACCTAGAAAATTCTTTCTCTTCTCCATCCTATTTCAGAAAAAGAAAATGGTAAACCTGATCTTCTGCTGTTTCACACACTCCCCACCCAGCCCCTCCTGGTCTTATCTATGTAGACATCTCTGCATGGAGCGCAGAAGTGTTTCTGTGCTGGCTCACACTTACTGAGTTGATACATGTATTCAAAATGCCTGTGTCTGAAGATTTCCTCTCTGTATCTTCAGAAGAGTTTGTTTTCTAGAGGGCACTTTTCCTAAAAGCTAATTTTATAAGCGAATCTTATTTTCTACTGGCAGATAAGTGTGGATTTGAAACCAAAATGCAAATATGCCAACTTCCTATCATTGGCTAAGGTAGTGATTTAAGCTTTCTGTTTAATAACTAGCTTAAGAAAAGACAGTTGTAGGAACACATTGGTCCAAACACTAATTAAAACACAGGTAAATATCAGAAGCTTCCTTGATACCTGCTGTGGGCACCATTGACTCCAATAACATCTTGCCTTTAGTTTTTATGTGTTTAGCAGAATGCCATCACCTCCGCTAGTCCTTCCTACCACTCGGATCAAGTGTAGATTCTCTCCATTTGGGAAATCATCCTCCACTTGTTTTTTCCTCACCTCAGGGAACCTCACACTTAGCCCCTTGTGCTCTCTGGACCTTTTCTACCTTGGACCAATACCTTTTTATACATGCTTCTTTTTAGCAACTTATCCACACTGTATTCCCATTTACTGCATTTTACCATTGTTAAGCCTCTTCCCTTTAGCCCAGCTTCTCATAGCTTCTCTTGCTGCTTGACACATTCTCCCACCAAAATTTACTAGGGCATAAAATCATAGAATCATAGAATCATAGAATCAGTCAGGGTTGGAAGGAACCACAAGGATCAGCCCGTTCCAACCCCCCTGCCATGGGCAAGGACACCTCACACTAGATCAGGCTGGCCAGAGCCTCATCCAGCCTGGCCTTAAAC
>VXBD01005636.1:3392-22227 GCA_013399975.1 Indicator maculatus | reverse complement strand
TGCCACTGTCCATGTCACCAACAAAGATGATGAACAAGACTGGTCCCAGGACTGATCCCTGAGGGACTCCACTTGTCACTGGCCTCCACCAGGACATGGACCCATTGACAGCCACTCTTTGGGTGCGGCCATCAAGCCAGTTCTTTATCTATCTTGTGGTCTACCCATCAAACCCAGACTTTACCAATTTGGAGACCAGAATGTCATGTGGGACAGTGTCGAAGGCTTTGCTCAGGTCCAAGTAAATGATGTCAGTTGCTCAGCCTTCAGGTATTAAGGTTGTGACCTTTTCATAGAAGGCCACCAGGTTTGTCAGGCAGGATTTGCCCTTGGTAAACCCATGCTGATTGTACCCAATCACCTCTTCACTATTCTTCTGTCTCAGTAGTGCCTCCAGGAGAATCTGCTCCATGATATTACCAGGCACAGAGGTGAGACTGACTGGCCTGTAGTTCCCTGGTTCTTCCTTCTTCCCCTTTTTCCAGTCAGTGGGGACTTCCCCAGACTGCCATGACTTTTGGAATATAATAGAGAGGGGTTTAGCAACCTCCTCTGCCAGTTCTCTAAGTACCCGTGAGTGTATCCCATCAGGTCCATGGACTTGAACACTTTCAGGTTCTTCAGGTGATCACGAACCTGATCTTCACTTCTGATGGGCAGCTCTTCCTTCTGGTTCTTGCCATTAGCTTCCATGACTATTCCAGGAGTGTGGCTGGAGGCCCTTGCAGTGAAAACTGAGGTAAAGAAGTCGTTGAGAACCTCAGCCTTTTCCAGGCTTTTCTCAGTTGAAATCCTGATTTCAACTTAAATAGCTAACAGTGATATTATTAACCATCTACTGGCAGCATGATGTAAAATGTAAATTCTCACTGAGAAATGAACGGCAGAGATATTTACAGAGATTTTATAATTTATTTATTTACACACTATGCTACAAGTTATTTACAGTCAATATTTACAGGTACTAGTATTCAGTTGGAAGAACCATCTCTGCAGAATATGTATATAGGGTGCTTTGAACAGCTTGAGGGGATGTAGAAATTTAGAAAATTAAACCAATTCAGAAAGAGGTAGAGAGAGAGAAGGGAGATGTGTGCTTGTCAGGGACTGGCAAGCCCAGAAAGAGGTGGTTTGGCACAAACCTCGACAGAAACTCTATGATGAATTATTTGGCTTACTCACAAACTAAGGACTTTGTGAGATCTTTCCTTGACACTGCGTTTATATTCCAGAAATTGTGACATGGATATGCCATAATAAAGAAATTGAAAATGGCACCGATCGCGTGGCACTGTGCCGCATGGCTGCTGCTTCTCCTAGAATGAAAAGTCCTGGAGTTTCCATGGAGCCTAGGAGGCTTTTGCAGCTCAGTTCACGGAGCTTCCCATTCCAAGGGAAAACCCTTGTTGCCGGGGTCGCAGGGCACAGCAAAGTGGCTTCTCTGTGAGGCTGGGGTGACTTCTTCCACGATCCGTGGGGATCGGCCAGGAAGCTGCCGGTCTGGCTGAAGCAATGTCCCCACTCCGGGGGGGAGCTGGTGTGGCCCAGGACAGGCAGTGCACACAGGTTCCCTCGCTCGGTGATCGGTTCCCTCACTTGACGATCAGTCAGGCAACGGTGGCAGTCCTCAGTGAAGTGCTTGGAAATGCCTTTTTGAGTCGCGGCTAAAAGAGGACCCTTCAGCAACACAGTGCATAAGGCAAATACAGGCACGCACACAGGAACAGGCACAGGCGCAAGCACAGAGCACTTCTTTACCAAAACAACCCCTATTTAACATTTGCCACACGAATACTGGTCCAATGAGCATCCTTTGTAAACAGAGCAACTAACCAGTGAGGTGATATTTTGCTAAATGTAGTATGAGCATACGCCTTGAACAAAAGCAAGCATGAGCGTATTGCCTGAGCTTCGTTTACCACAACGGGCCCAGGGAGGTTGTTTACCTGGGCTCAGTGGCACCAAGACTTCCTCCCCTTCTTCAGAAGGGGAGAGAAAGAGGGGGGTCAAGCTGAACATGTAGGGATATATCCTGGCACTATTTGGGACATAATCTTGGACATAAACATCATTCACCACACAGCAGTATAGAGTGCTCTCTGTAGGGCAATTATAATAAAATGTATATTTTAATGTATTTTATATTTAATATTTCCTGGTGGTGGTACCTTCAAACACCACTGTATCTTATTTATGAAGTTACATATGTACATATATATAACTACAGTTTCCTGTATCTGGGAAGGAATAATAAATGGCACCAGTACAGGTTAGGAGGTGATCTACAGGACAGCAGCCATGTGGAGAAGGACCTGGGAGTCCTGGTAGACAACAGGTTATTCATGGATCATCAATATGTCCTTATGGCCAAGAGGGTCAATGGTATCCTGGGGTGCATTAAGAGAAGTGCATCCAGCAGATCAAGGGAGGTTCCCCTCCCCATCTATTCTGCCCTGGTGAGACCTCACCTGGAATACTGCATCCAGTTTTGGGGTCCCCAGTTCAAGAGGACAAGGATCTGCTGAAGAGAGTCCAAAGGAGAGCTACCAGGATGATTAAGGGATTGGAGCATGTGCCCTACAAGGAGAGGCTGAGAGACCTGAGGCTTTTTAGTCTGGAGCGGACTGAGAGGGGATTTAATAAATGTTTATTAATATCTGATGGCTGAGTCTCAAGAGGGAGGGGACAGGCTCTTCTCCATTGCACCCTGTGATAGGACAAAGGGCTAATGGATATAAACTACAGCACAGGAGGTTCCACCTGACTGTGAGGAGGAACTTCTTCACTGTAAGGGTCACAGAGCACTGGAACAGGCTCCCCAGGGAGGTTGTGGAGTCTCCTTCTCTGGAAACTTTCAAGATGAATCTAGATGCATTCCTGCGTGACCTGTGCTAGATTCTATGGTCCTGCTCTGGCAGGGCAGTTGGACTTGATCTTCAAAGATCCCTTCCAACCCCTAACATCCTATGAAATGTATTCAAATGTTCTGTTATTTGGTTGTGAGTGATACATTTCATGTATAAAGACAGTTAAATGATTTAAACACAGATCTAAGAATTTCCAATACAGTGATACAAATTGGAAATAAAGGTGCTGTGATCTGCATTTTCCCACAAGTGGGATTCTGCAGCAGATTAGCCAGGTACTTAGGATTTAGGACTTACTCCTCTGTCTGTTATATTCCCAGATGCTGTGACTATAATCTGAGTGGCTCTTGGCTTGGAGATGCCTAGGGGGCCTCTTTCCTCTTGTGCCCAGTTCATGGTCTGGAGTTTTCCCTTGTCTAGGAGAGGGCTAGGGGGCCTCTCTCTTGTGTGCTCTGTTGCCGGACTGTAGCCTTTCCATGGCTTTTCTGGGATTCAGTTCTCTTGGAGTTTTTCTTCTTTCTGCCTTGGTCCAGGTGCAAGGCCCCAGCTGTAGCTGGTCTGCTAGGGCAGACTCTTTAGCAGCTACTCCATCAGCATTCGGCTCTTGTTGCTTGCTTGGTGAGTACAAGGCAAATTGCCTACCATCTCAGCTGGTTTAAATACTGTCCCAAAACAATTAATCCCCTTTGGTAACAGAGAAACCTGATAACTGAACCTATAGGTTGGGGCCTAACCAAACATGGCCGGGGCACACACTGTTCACAGGTGTGTTACAAAGTTAATTACATGTGCTACATGTTTATCTGGACCATCTGGATCCTGGGAAGTGTCCAGGTTTGCACATTCACAGGCACTTAACCCATCGTCTGGGTTAGGGCATGTTTTGGGATGTGACCCTTCAGGACAGCAGTTGCCTAAATTAATTAATTTTCAAGGCATCTAATTATCTTATACAATATTTCATGTGGATGGACTATAACATACTGGAGCCAGCTAATTGTAAAGATTCCTGCCAAATACACATGAACTCTGGTAAGTAAAGATGTTACAGCAGTAACCACAGTATAGCCAGACCCTCAGGATCGGGACTCATTTATAGCATTAACTACCTGATACTCAGTTCACTGTAAAATACTACAGTGTGATGGTTTGAAACTTTCTAATTTTTCCTTGCAAAGTTCAAAACAGAGAAAGTGAAAGAGTGTAAATAAGTCACTATTGGGTGTAAGAAATCAAAATATTGATTGTTCTAAACACTTCCATTGGATAGATAGAAATGTTTAAGAACTATTACCCAAAACAAAGTGGGGCACTCTGCATTCTGCGTTCTGNNNATCACTTCTATATTTGTCCTGATGGCTAATGAGACAAAGAATGCATCTGAAGTCAGACTTCAAGCATAAGCCAAATCGAGTCATCACTCAATCCTTGCCATATGGGAACCAAAAACTGGAGTCCTTCACTGGTTGAAATTGCAGATGCTCTTTCACTTTCTGCAGATTCCTCTTCTCTCCACACATTACTCCAGACAACACTGCATGAGTACTGCAGTTCTCCTAATTTTAACAGCGAGCCATTTGGCTGTGAATTCTTGTGATGGTTTTAAAAACTGTCTTTTAAATTTTCCTTCTCAAAGTTCAAGCAGAGAAAGCTAAAGAATGTGAATAAGTCACTATTGGGTGTAAGAAAGCAAAATAATGATTGTTCTAAACACTTTCATTGGATAGATAGACGTGTTTAGGAACCACTACTCAAAACAAAGTTGGGGCAGTTGCAGTCTGAGTTCACAACTTGCTGGGCTTCTGTCTGACTGCTGCTTCTTCTTTTCTGGCTTAAGATATCACAACACACTGACCTTGATGAGCTAAGTCTAACAGCTTCTCTGCTTCTTGACTCTCTACCTTCTGCCAGGGGGGCCTGGGGGAGGAGGCCCCTTGGGGAAGAGGTCCTTTTGGGGAAACAAAGGGAGCTTGGATGTGCTTTTCTGTTGATTGTACATATTTGTAAATGTTGTGACTAGTGTATATTTGTACATATTCATTGTATTAGATTATAGATTTTCTTGTAAACACAGCTTTCATTTGCTTCCAGTCTGAGCTAGCCTGGTTATTGTAGGTGGGGGTGATTTCAGCTCTCACACTGTTACAATTCTCCATGCTCTAATGCGTGTTTGATGAAAAATTTAAGTACCTCCTATAATTTAACTGTAAAATGACACTTCCTTCTCCTGCAAATGATGTTACCATGGAAATTGCTCATGGTACTATTGCTACAAAACAAAGGGGGTTTATTAGTCACTCTATTTTTTTCTGAATTCAAACAAACACCACAAACAAACCGCAAAACACCAGCTCTAGCTCAGAATCTTGAGGGTTCAATATTTCTCGTTTGTTTCAGAAAAACATTCAGAGAACGAGGTGTATAAAACAAGTTGTAGAACCCTAATAGAGCATTGTAGCCTAAATTCTTGGCTCCATAGAACTAAGGATGTGAAGGGGTACTAGAGTTGCAGGCAGAATTAAGTTTTCTATCTAATACTGTTCATACAGTAGGATAAAAGTTACTTATTATGGGATCATAGAATCACAAAGGTTGGAAAAGATATCCAAGATCATTGAGTTCAATCATTAATGACAATACATTTGTGATTTCAGAAGGTAGTTGTCAGCCACAGTGAGCAGGGGCACTTCAAGTATAGTTGAAGACTCTTGAAAACCAAGTAAATTATTTCACCAATGCCATCAATGTAATTCTCATTTACTTTGGACTCTCCTCAGAATCACTATTAGCGTGAAGGAAATATTCAAGATACTTCTGGTTCAGCTGGTAAGAAACTTGTATCTTTAGTTACACCTTCCTACAACCCATATGAACATGAAGTAGATCCCATTTTATCATGCCAAACTGCATCACATTGATTCCACAGACATTGGAAGTAAGTGTACTCTGAATCTTTCATATCACGAATTTCTTAACTCCAGGCAGTGGAAAGAGAGGTATTGAATGGAAGATCCCATTGTTGCAGGAGATCCAGGGAGGCTGAGGTCCAGCTGTGCTTAGGAATTGAGAAAGGAAATTTCCATTCAAAGAGGCATTTCTGGGGTCCAGCCAGGAATGACTGAAGATTAAGAGGCAAGAAATAGTCTGTTTTTCAGCTTTCCCTGAGCCAAGATTTCTGCATTTGTCCTACAACCATTAAAAGTCTAAAGAATCTATCTTCTGTCAGGTAACGTGGAAAGAGAGAGTGGCTGTAATGATTGATGGCAAGTTTTCTAACAGGAAGACCATGAAAGAGCAGGAATTACATCCCATGATCTTCCTGAAGTCTAAATAAACTTCTAGTTGGTAAGTCCTGGATGACAAAGAAAATCATATGGAAATCCTGTTTTGCCAATTTATTTTCACATTCAAGACAGAAACAGTAAGGTCTCATCCAAAAGTAAACCAGTATTTAAAACAGAACTATACCTATGTCACTAGGCGCATACAAGACAACTTTACTTACTTTTCTGCTACTGAAAAGAGTTTTTGTCCTCCACTTTCTTTGCATTTTTGCTGTAAATTAGCAAGTCTAGAGAATCAAAAGCATATTAAGAGTAGTCAAAAGGAGGCAAATTTCTGATGATATAAGAAGATGTCATGGGAGTTGTTAAATTCCAGCACAATGTAGCTAGTTATAATCCAGAGGTCTCAATTTGTTACTTCCCATCTAGGATTATATAACTTGCTTTCCTCTTCTTAATTGACTAGTTCATCTTTGATGCAGCTGCCCTTGTTCCCTTTCATCTATTTGCAGAACTCCATTGAACTTCAATACTAACAAGAGTTAATCATAGCTGAAGTCTTAATATTTGTGAGAATTCCAAAGTCTTCTTTGACACTGGCTATCAGTTATAACAGCTTCTGCTGAAAGATAGGTCTTTCCCAGTTGGACTTTTGTTTTTTTTTTTTAAATGCTGGGAATGAGGTATCTCATGTTCTTTCTTACCCTCACATTTGAATTCCACTAGGTAGCAAACGCCTCACAATGGAAGAACTCCTGTAGAGTGATGACAGAAAGGGTCAAAGGTTTCCAACACTAGATGATCAGTGCAAACGATTGTTACCCAAATTAGATGACATGGAATGATTATCTTGAGATATCAGTACTGTTGTTCTTATCTTCCAGCATGTTATAGTCATTTTTCCCCAAGGGCTTTCCTCTTAGATTCTCTCCTTGATTATGATGCTAGTATGAGATGTTAGCCATGCAGGAGAGTTAGTAGCAATTTGCCAATATCACAGACTTTAGTAATACCCTAATGCTTATCTTGTTCCATCGACTTTAGCAGACATTTTTTTTCTTTATTGGACTTCAACAAAGCATTAAGCAGATATTATCCAAGAGTAAAGATAAAAATGTGTTTAAGGATAAGACAAGGTCTCTTAAACCTTTTGCTTGATGTTAAGATTTTTTTTATCTTTTATCACTATTACCAATTCCGTAAACGTTACTTACAGAATATGACTTCTTGAAAGAAGACAAGATTACTGAGAACACTTTTAATGGATTTGACAGATTTTATGCCAACAAGGACTATCATACATGTACAAATACAGTCTTCACATATAGAATAAAAGATGAAGATGAGATAGAGGCTGGCTCTGCACATACAAGCAGTGCTTCTGGCCACAGCAATTACTATCAGCTGTCTTACCCCTAAGTATTCTGTGATACACATCACATGTGGTTCTCTTCAAATTATGGAATGGGTCTTCTTTAAAAAGCAAACAATCTGTGACATTTCAGTGAAATCCTTTTAACAAAGTCTTACTACAAAGAAGTTTTTTTAAAGCAGCTAAATAAAGTAGCCACCCCATTTTGTTTAATGCATGAGTGATGTGACACAGCTCTGCTGGAAGCAACTACCTTCTGATGGCTGAGTAGTTTATAGCTTCAGAAATTAAGCTATAAACTACTTACAAAGAGCAACTGATAATGATCAGTGTAGGTGTCTGAATGGTGATTTCCCACTGCCAGTTTCACTGAGTAAGAGCTTGAGAGTGCTTTAAATATTAAATACAGCTGGAAGATTTGTTTACCACATGCAAGAGGAATCCCATTGTTTTAGCCCTTGCAGGGTTATTGTATTATGAATAATTGAAGACCTGAACTGAAAGATTAAGGCTCCAAGCAATTCTCCTACAAAGATCTGGCTGAAAATGAAGGGAAAAAAAAAAACAACACCCAAAGTCTGGCTGTTTCACTAACATTTTAAAATTGGTATTATTCTCATAACCAAATTACAGCATGCAATAAACAAATCATTAAAACAGATCTGGAAACATTCCATGTGCCAATGCCATCAAGATTTCCAATAACGTGCCTAGATTTTTTGGCATAAATGCTGGGAACAGAAATAATTCTGATCATAAAGGGCAGGGGTATAGGGAGACTGGAGAAAGAAGGCTTCATAAGGACATAAAAAAGTACCTTAGAGCAAGTCAGCTTTTCTAATACAAACATTGAAATCAACTGGATTAGAAACAGAGACTTCCAAATATTTCCTGATTAATTTGTAGCTGTTGGCTACATGCTTGGGTGTGTTTTCTCCAGTCTCAAATACCAGCCTGTGCTCAGAACTGTATGACCGTAAGCAAGGACATGTTTACAATACCTTTAAAGAAATGGATTCTGTATTTCTATGACAATAAATATATTTATATGAAGAAATACATTTTTCATTCAAATAAGCATCAGACTACTGAAATGCAAAAATACAGAGGTGAGGCATTGCCTTTGTTGCATCACATGTAAAATGCTTATGAAGTGGAGATCTCTGGTGGTTTGAGCTTGGCAATAGTTTACTTCTCAATATTAAAGTGGCAGAAAGTCCTCTCTCTCTTACACCAAGAAGTTTTAAACTTTGAACCAGCACTAAGAAAGCAAACGCTTTTTGTTTAACTGCCCTGAAGCATTGCAGATCTGGTCCAATTTCACTGTAAACAGATTTTCTTCACTAGAACTGCATTTCCTTTTTTTCCAGCCAAGCTTCACAACTTACCAGAGCAAGAAAACAACATCGGCATACCAGCCATTTCTTTAAAATAGAGTCACATTATGAACCATTAGAGAAACATAACATTCATGGGCACTCATCTTCTTTAGGGAACAATCTTGTTTGGTCTGTTGATGCTGAGTTTTACGAACAAGAATAACTGTGAACCAGACAGTACTATATATATCACAATGGTTTCCAGTTAGAAATTCTTGTAAGGCACTACAGGCATCACTAAGAAATTTTTAATACTGTTAGTGAGACAGAGCTCAAAAGATAAGGAATGAACCATCCTGAAAGAAACCATGGGGTCTCAATTTGCCTAGGTTTGTTTTTTTCTTTTGAAATTGTTTGCTTTCCACTTTCTGAGCAAATGAAGTTTTCACATAAATAACTATTGCTATTGTCACCTAATGTTAGACCTTAAACTCCTGACTTGCTTTTATTTTCATTACTTGATAAGGTTCTCCCAATCATCTGGGAAGCATTGATGCTAAGTAAAGCTTTCTCCATAAAACTTAATTTATCTTGGTCTGGTCATCTACAAAAGTTCACATCTTTCTACCAACAAAATCTGTTCTTTAAAAATGCAAAGACTGTTCCCACAATGTTCTCCATGTTGAAAAACTCTTGTAGTACTGACAGTAGGATACAATTCAACTCCAGTTTCAACTGCATACAATTCTCAATGAAATGTAATAAATGAGAAAGGAATTAGAATACCCTATCACACACAATTTAAACAGTAAGGAAAATTAAAACAGGCAAGTAACTTCTCTTTTTTCTCTTTCTCTTTTTTCTCTTTCTCTTTTTTTCTCTTTCTCTTTTTTCTCTTTCTCTTTTTTTGTTTTTTCTTTCTTTCTCTTTCTCTCTCTTTCTCTTTCTTTCTTTTACTTCCCTCTTTTCTTCCTTTGTTTATTCCTTTATCTTTCTTTATTTTTAATTTTATTAAAAGAACAAAGAATAATACTTCTGCACAGGACTCTTCCAGTCCACAGTGGGTTTAATAGCAGCACTGTGACTGATGATCACTAACCTAAGTTGTCCTTTCTGGTTTTGTGGAATAATCAGAAAAAATACAGTGAGCAATCAATAGAATCTCAAACAGAATTATTCACAAAACACTTCTGTCTTTGTAGACCAGTTGGTGCTGTTATTTTCCTTTTTGTGTTTTGGAGCAAGGCTGACTGGAATCTGTATATTGAACCTGCATCTTATGGAACATCCCTGCACTCCCCTTCTCTTCCACTGCCACTCTCATGGACTTGATTCCCCCTATCCACTTGGTGATGGAGGGAAACAGATGTTTTTCTTTGGGTAGACCCCAGAGTATTTCAAAGATTTTGCATCCCTCAGCAGATGGACAACCCCAGGCCATGAGAGCAAATGAACATTATTGAATGTGATTCTAACAATTTCAATTAATATGTTGAGCTCACACAGATAACTTGCTGTGATGTTGTGAGAGCTAACAAGTAGCTTGTGAGTAGTTCAGGCAGGTAACAATTCTGTTTGAATAACAACTGTCTTCTTTTCATCTTAATCTCTGAAAAATTGATGAAGTAAGCCCTGCAGGCACATAGTGGATGATAGGATGCCCATGATCCTGACAGAATGCCATTAAGCTAACTCTTTGCATTAATGTCGAAAGAGACAATGAATTTGTTGTTTTGTATAGCTATTGACCTACTCTTCACATGACAGTGTGATGGTAGGGCCATGATATGGCCCAGTACAAACCCAGACAGGCCTTAAGATGTCTAGATGTCCCTTTCTCTCCCCTCCTTCCTACAGGGCAAAGCAAGAAAAGGAACAAAGGGAACAGGACTCCTGCCTGTTTGGTAAACAAAATGTTTATCTGGGGTGAGAGCACATAAGCTGACCACTGCTCCCTCAGATACAAATTCCTTGCTTCTGCCTTTTATGGTTACAGCCTGGCAGAATGCTTTTTCATTGGGCAGCTACACGTTAGCTTCAGTGCCCCATTGGACCAACTGAAATCTGACATTTTGTATATATACGAGTGACTTGGTAGTCACCCTTGCCTTGCTTAAATCTACTGAAGCCTGGCTTCAAGCCTTGCCACCTCGAGTTGCCCTGCCCTGCCTCGAGTGCCTGGTCCAGAGCCTGGGATAAAGCCACAAGCCATACACGTGCAAGCCGGAGAAGCCATGAGCCTAGAAGCCAGAGTCACCTAGCCTGCTTCCCCTTGCCACCAGAATCGTGCTGTGCCTCATTTTCCCCAGGAACCACACAAGCGCCCGTCACCAAGAGCATCGTTAACTGCCCGCTGTCTGCTGAAGCCAGACCTGCTTGGGACCACACGGTAAACCTTTCCTGCCAGCAATCTGCCATGCTGTACCTTACAAGAGCGCCCCAAAGCTAACACAGCAGCAGCAGCATCCCTATATGGGTGAAACTAGCTGTGAGTAACTAATTCACTGCCCCTTGGGTTTAACGGTTCTTATCGAGCTTCCTCCCCGCTGTAATCGAGCGCTACCTGCTCTCGGGGACGTTCTCTTTCCAAGTTGTTGCCTCCTAATTTGCATAGAATAGTTTGTATTTGCATTAAGACTGCATAATTCCTATTGTAAATATATCTTCCAACTGTACAATGATCCTTTCAATGAGTTTTGACATATTTCATATTAATAAAAGGTTACTATTATTATTAATACCCATTTGCCATATCATTTATTAATTATTGTTGTGAAGGTAATTAATTTATTCCTCCCCTCGACCACAACAGACAGCTGTTGGAAACTGAGATTAATTAATAGATTATTATGTCCTCACAGCTTCACATTATTAACCTTGAGATAATCTCAGCTGAAAAGGAAAATTGCACTAAAAATTCTGAGGAAATTTTTTTTCTTTCTACTGTAGCAGCAATTATCATTAGAGAAGAATTATATTTAAGTGATATACTCTTGCAATAACAAATTTTTCTTTCAATTCCTCTTACAGATAAGGGTGATCAAGTTGTGACTATCTTCACTTTTATCAAGAGAGAGATACTTTAGGAAGTACAGCAACTGTAAAAACGTAGATGAATTATAAATACCTACTAAATACTGACTCTGCTGTTAGACCACTGGTTACTGGCACATTCTGCATTTTCTTCCTCATGCTGTTCCCCGGCGTTGGAACATAACAAGGTCATGAACAGCCACAGAAATGCAGCTTTTTTTGCCATGTTGAACACCATACAGTCACAATCAGTGGAAAGTAAATCAAGTAGCTTCACTATCCATTACATGAAGAAGCAAGACTAAAGAAGACCATATCACTCTGTGAGCTTAATGAATTCCTCTTGTTCATTTTTTTCCACCAAAATATGCAGCACAGAAAGGAAAGACCTCAGGTATACCATCTTTGTACTCTTTCTGTTTGCTTTGATACAGGGACTGAGCTTTTGTAATGTTTCTATTAACAATTTTTGCATGACTTCTTCTAACAGAGTATATACTCTATGTACTTATTGTAGGTCTCTGGCATTCCCCATCAGGAAGTCAGGAGATGGACTACTGCTAAAAGCAGGAGCACTGTGCTGCAGAGGAGTCCCTCTCTTAATTTCTGCTGACAGGTTGGAGTTTGGTTTCTACCTTCTTTCTGTGCCCCTCTTTGGAGTCACCCTCTTTTCAGGCACTGTGAAATAATCTTTGTCAGAAAAAGTCTCAAGTCTTTCCTTTCTGTCGAGCATGGCTGTAACTATACTTATTATACACAGTGTAATTGCTGCTGGAGAATGGAAAAAATGTGCTTTTAAAAAGCACGTTTTTCACTTTGGAAAATAGAGACAGGAACAAGCTTTGAACAGACAACCAGAGTCAAGCATTCTGTGGGACAATTTTCCACCAGTTACTGTCATGGTAGGGCCAAATAGTCCCAGTACAAACCCAGACAGGCCTTAAGGTGTCTAGACATGGTCCCACCCTCTCCCCTCCTTCCTGCAGAAAGTCAGGACAATGTGGGAAATTGTTACATGAGACACATCTCTGGTGTCCCAGGTGTAGAAACGGTGTATTTCTACCCATAAATCCTGCGCCCTATAAATCCATCTGCAAAGTCATTATTTTCTCTTTCTTCCCTCTCTGCCCCCGTGGGAGATGCTCTCTCTTATCGGGTAACGGTAGGGGAGTATCTCTGGCCTCTTAGGCCTGTCCAGGCCTAATGCCAGGAGGAGAATGGATGGGGGGGCAGTCTCAGACCTGGCCAGCCTGAGATTTGCCTAGCAGTGGGGGGGGGAAGAAAGAGCCCTGGGGGGTTTTGGGTATACCCCCAGGTGGGAGGAGGGAAGGATTGGAAGCCTCTGGGTACTACATAAGGGCTCTGTATGATTTGAGATATTTCTTTGCCACTATGCTTTGTAGTTTTTTTTTTTTTGTAGTTTCACCAATTGCTTTTCCATTTAAACTTTCTATCACTCTCCAATCTGTTTGTGTGTCATTCTTTTGTCCCTTTCGGGGCAAGAGAAGATCTGTCTGGCCCCAAACCAGTACAGAAATGGAACAAAGGGAACAGGACCGTGCATGTCTAGTAAACAAGTTGTTTACCTGGGGTAAGACCAGGTGTGCTGACAACTGCTCCCCCAGAAACAAGGCCTTTGTTTCTGCCTTTTAGGGTCATAGCCTGGCAGAATGCCTTTCCATTGGGCAGCTATAAGTTGGATTAATTTTCCCTATTGGCCCAATGGATCTCGGGCAAGAAATATATACAGGCTGACTTGTATTCACCTTTGCCTTGCTTTCAAGCCCTGCGCTCAAGCCCTGCTCAAGCCATGCTTGAATTGCTTTCTTGGGCCCATCTTGCTAGAAGCTGCCTAAAGTTGTCCTGCCCTGCCTCGAGCTCCTGGTACAGAGCCTGGGATAAAGCCACGAGCCCATACACAGCAAACTAGAGAAGCCACAAACCTAGAAGCCGGAGCCAAGTCTAGCCTGCTTCCCCTTGCCACTAGAATTGTGCCGTGACTCAGTTTATCCAGGACAAGCAAGTGCCCGTCATGAGAAGCGTCACAAGCAGCCCACTGTCAGCTGAAGCCAGATCAGCCCTGGGACAACGTGGCACCCTTCTTGCTGGCAGCCTGCCATGCCAGCGCCATATAAGAGCACCCCAAAGCTTCATAGCTAACATAGCAGAAGCAGCAGCAGCCCCCATGTCGGTAGAATCAGCTGTGAGTAATTAATTCATTGCCTCTTAGAGGTTTAGAGGTTAGGCTTAGAGGTTATTGTTGAGTCTCCCCCCCACACGCTGTGGGTGAGCACCAATTTCTCTCTTGGGTTCCATGTTATTTCCTCTTGGTTTGCATAGAGTTGTTGTATTTTTGCCCAAAGACTGTACATTCCTGTTGTAAATGTATATTCCAACTGTACAACGATCCTATTTAATGAGTTTTGGCAATTTTTCATATTAATAAAGGGTTACTAGTATTTTTATTAATACCCATTTGCCATATCGTTTATCAGTTAAGTGCAATTCCTTAACAGTCAGACAGCACTGAACAAAGTCTGAACATTGCTTCCTAGACAATATACTTCATTGTTTTCCCGGTTACACAGTTCATTGCCATAATGAGACAGGAAAGGTACTTATATATGAAAAAATTATTCTCCGAGATAGCCTTCCCCTTTACAAGCCTCCTTCAAGCTGTACATGGCATTCATCACAACCTTTCCTTCTTTCTCATGTCTTCCCTGCAAGCATAGTTCTTTTTCTTCATTTAGACTTATTTTCTGTATGTGATTGCTTCCTCTGAACTCCTTACTGAGCTGTTTGAAGATACCACAAAACTTAGATATTGTAGAGTCACTTTAGACCTCACATTATCTTTCTCAAGCCAGTGGAATTATAGGCTCTAAAACTCAAGCCAAAAAACCATAAAAGTCTCCTTTTGATGCTATGAAATGCCAGCAGGTAATTTCTGAACGTCTGAATGCTCACAAAAAATGCAGTTACTTTTTTTTTTTATGGTACCAGATACAAAATCTACTTGAAGTAGTGTTGTGGAAGGGCAGTGGACTCCAAGTCATAACTTTCAAATGTGAGCTAGTAGGGATACAATTGTAGTTTTCTTGCTATTCTTCAAGACTGAAGTTATGACTTTTTTGATAGTTGATATTATTATCAAAA
This sequence comes from Indicator maculatus, assembly GCA_013399975.1. NCBI lineage: Eukaryota > Metazoa > Chordata > Aves > Piciformes > Indicatoridae > Indicator > Indicator maculatus. The sequence continues at coordinate 7,193 of VXBD01005636.1, read as the reverse complement.
CCAAATTCTCAGGAAGCTGCTTTCAACTGAAAATGCATCCTGCAGAACAAATAGCAGGTTAAGCAAACATTTGATTGTCCAATAACCTTCTCTAGAATACCTCAAGAACAAAAAAAGAAGCTCCTCATAAAACTTGCATGTAAGTTATGTGACAAGCATGGGTGAGAGGATGTAAACAAGTGATTCACCCACAGCCTCTTCTTGCTGGAAACCCTGAGCACTTCATAAAGAGAGACAAGTACTATTTCAGAATTGCAAAGCAAGAGAAGATTAATTGTTTTGTCTGCAATCTCGTAAGTTAGTGATAGAAAAGAAATGAACTTCACGTCTGCTGTGGGTTAAGGAATACAGTGTTGTGAATGCTAGGCAACCTTTAAGGATATATTAAATAATTTTCAAAATTATTTTAGCACATCCATTCATGTGTGTAGAGCCTCAGATGCAGTTGAAATATTTTGAAGTTGAAAAAAATAAGCACACAAGAATGGAACAGTATCATTTTAGAACAAAGATGAAAGTAACTTTTTAAAAATTTGGCTTCCTAAACAGAGCCCAAATTTCAAAGGAATAGGGTAACTGGGTAGAAATAAATTACCTCTGTCAGGTTGGTTTCCTTGTGAAGACTAGTTTTAAGATGTATAACTCATCAATCAGAGGTGTTTCACAGTAAAATTAGTGATGGTAGATATCTTGCATATAGAACACTGGGGACGGTTTTGAAAAGCAGAAAGGTGGCCACTCTTTCTTAGGAGCTACATTTTATTTGACCTAATAACAAAGAGAAAAACTGGTCTGAATTCTTTGTGATACAGTCAGAGCCAGCTTTCATACTGGATCCAAACTGGCTTAGAACCTTGTTTATAAACTGCTGTTGACACTTTCAGCTGAAAATTGAATACCGGGTGTACTAAACCCCCCACAAGATTTACTTAACCTGTGTTCATAAGGTGGGCAGCAGGATAGATTAAATGTAAGGATGTGGTTAACTGGACACAACTTCCCTGCTGTAGTCTCGTGGTCTGAGTGGTTTGTGTCCAGTCAGCACAAAGAAGAGGTAGCTGTCTTTGCTCCCATATACTTGGGTACCTCCATCTGCCATTCCGGAATAGTTCAGCTTTCACAGTACCATCTGCACTGAAACATTCCCATGAATGGCTGGCATTTTGGAAATAATCAGAATCCCTTTGTCTTCCTCTGTACAGAAAGCTTTTCCAGCCTACTCCACTAAAAACATCTTTCTCTTTATGCTTCTAGCTGTGAATAAGTTAAATCAAGTACTCCTGAGTGCTGGTCGACTACATAGCTTGACAGGTGTTTTCAGAAACCACAAGTTTATTCAAGTCTTCCTGAAATGTCAAATATTGCTGTATTCAGGAGGCAAGAAGGCCAGATGCAGAAGATGTAATTGCATTTTCCCAGAAGTATTGTTTCTATTAAAGAAATGTGGAAAATATGTTCTAAGGACATTGTCATCAATAGTACATTAGTACTTCATTTGCTTTGCTGCCATCAACATGTAATCAGAATGTATGCATCATATACAAGAAATACCTTTTTCACATTTTTCACAGTGTGTTATGCACCCTGGAGAGGTAAAATGGCACTCAGACCACCATCTGAGTTCCAACATGCCCCCATAATGTTCTGAAGCTGGGAACCCACTGAGCACTATCAGTCAGGCAGCAGGCAGCTCTTCTCACAAAATGGAATTATCATGGTGGTTTCCTAACCTTGGTCCTAGGTGCTGCTGATCACCAGCTGACCAGAATGACACATGAAACTTTGTTACTTGTATTTGATCTGGTGGCTTGCTGTATTCATTTCTGGTGTGCCTTTTTTATGTTGCATTTTTAAAATGAAAAATACTCACATGTAAGCTTTTCATTTCAAGGCACCAGTGTGTGTTTTGTTTATAAGCAATTTAAAAGTGTTTAAAAATGTTTTCTGCCTGGCCATGGATAGTTATGTCATTAAATTATTCAGGAAAAGATGTGCTGAATATGTATTAATTACAGGAGGAATTTACACACCATTACAAACAGACCATGCAGTTTTTCCAACTGGAAAGCACAATTGCTAAAGTGTACCAATGTGAATGCAAGACTGTATTGGGCTTTACACATTCAGAATTAAACCTCTAGTAAACTCAGGCAAAAAATCTAAAGGTAGTGAAACTTACTAAGAACTGACAGAGATGTTTTAATTATTATTTTTTCTAAGGCATGCTTACTATTGTGATATAGAAACAGTATGTAAGGGTCTTGCACATGGGTAAATTGCAGCAGGGCTGATGAGCATTTCAAATCCTGCCCTCTACTCCATTAAACCCATTTTATGTCCATGCAACACCATTATTCTTAATAATGGATAGTAAATAGGCAAACTCATTGGAAAACATCTTGCTAATGAAAATGAGTGCAAGTCATGCAGTTAATAACCCCATTACAAATAAAAGGTATCAATCTGTTGGAGGGTAGGAGGGCCCTGCAGAGGGACCTTGACAGGCTGGATGGCTGGGCAGAGGCCAATGGGATGAGATTTAACAAGGCTAAGTGTAGGGTTCTACACTTTGGCCACAACAACCCCATGCAGAGCTACAGGCTGGGGACAGAGTGGCTGGAGAGCAGCCAAACAGAAAGGGACCTGAGGGTGCTGGTCAATAGTAGGCTGAACATGAGCCAGCAGTGTGCCCAGGCAGCCAGGAGAGACAATGGCATCCTGGCCTGTATCATGAGTAGTGTAACCAGCAGGACAAGGGAGGTTATTCTTCCCCTGTACTCAGCACTGGTCAGGCCACACCTTGAGTCCTGTGTCCAGTTCTGGGCCCTTCAATTCGAGAGAGATATTGACGTACTGGAACGTGTCCAGAGAAGGGCAATGAAGCTGGTGAGGGTCCTAGAATATAAGCCCTATGAGGAAAGGCTGAGGGACCTGGGGTTGTTTAGCCTGGAGAAGAGGAGGCTCAGGGGTGACCTCATTGCTGTCTACAACTACCTGAAGGGAGGTTGTAGGCAGGTGGGGGTTGGTCTCTTCTCCCAGGCAACCAGCAGCAGAACAAGGGGACACAGTCTCAAGTCGTGTCAGGGGAGGTATGGGCTGGATATTGGGAGGAAGTTCTTCACAGAGACAGTGATTGCCTATTGGAATGGGCTGCCCAGGGAAGTGGTGGAATCGCCATCCCTGGAGATGTTCAAGAAAAGACTGGATGAGGCAGTTAGTGCCATGGTGTAGTTGATTGGATAGGGCTGGGTGACAGGTTGGACTGCATGTTCTTGGAGGTCTCTTCCATCCTGGTTGATTCTATGATTCTATGATAAAACCACATCAAAGGAAGTACAGGATTCTATCCAAGAGCTTTGTTCATGACAGTCTTTATTGTAATTATATCCTGAGATTGCTGTTGGATGCTGTAAGTACAAGAACCCTTGCCTCAGGACGCATGCAACATGAGGATGACAAAACAAAGATCCATCACAGTGAGGTGACTTGACTGAATTTGCACTGACCACAGAACTTCAGAGAGAAGAGGAGGCAAAGGCTGCACATGCAGCAGACTTTCAACTAGGGAAACTTTCAACTGCTGCTTTTAATTTGAAGCCTTTCAGTTTAATAAGAGTAATAAGGTGATTAGCTGCTCATTCATAGACAGGATGGCCACAAGTGTAAAGTGATAGGTTCACTTAAAAAATTAAGACAGTCTAACAGGTTCATAAAGGACATACAGTTTGCCTTGGTTTAATCAGCATATCTGGAATTTCCTCAGCAAATATTAATAGTGTTGACGCTACTATCTGCATTAAT
>VXBD01005635.1:142181-154981 GCA_013399975.1 Indicator maculatus | reverse complement strand
AAGGAGGAGGAGCAGGAAGCAGGATCAGGAGCAGCAGCAGGAGCAGGAGCAGGAGCAGCAGCAGGAGCAGGAGCAGGAGCAGCAGCAGGAGCAGCAGCAGGAGAAGGAGGAGGAGCAGGAAGCAGGATCAGGAGCAGCAGCAGGAGCAGGAGCAGGGTCAGGAGGAGGAGCAGGAACAGGAGCAGGAGAAGGAGCAGGAGCAGGAGCAGGAGCAGGATAAGCAGCAGGATCAGGATCAGGATTAGGATCAGCAGCAGCAGCAGGAGCAAGATCAGCAGCAGGATCAGGATCAGGATCAGGTCTCATCAGTGCTGCAGTGACTGACTCGGAGGTTTCCTCCCGGTGTGCCCAAGCCCCATAATGGTTTTCTTTCAGTCCCTTAATGAAGGCTGTTTGCTCCCACTCCTCATCCATCATATCTGCAATGGTTCCTTCGGTGGGGTTGGTGCTTCAGTGGTAGTTTGGTAATTTATGAGACTCTTAGTGGCTTAATTATGCCATCAGCCCCATCTGTCACTTAACTGATATGAGGAATGATGGGATGCCATTAGCCAGCTAATAGTTGCTGTAAAGAGTATTGTTTTATGCCATTAAATGGCTAGAACACAAACAGTTTTTGCTCCCCAATATCCCTGCTTGCTTTAGTAATGGTATTTAAAAGGCTGGTCTTGACATCTGTCTTTGTGCCTGAGCAAGTGCTGCAGGAAATGAAAGGAAACTCTCAGCAACAAGTCTAATTAGATTTCCCATCAAGCTGATGATAATTTGGCTTCATTTTCTTCCACACTGCTAGGAACTTCTCATTTGAATCTTGGGGCTTTCCTTGTTTCTCATCTTGATCTCTCCTGATGCAGGCAGGAATGTGGTGCCTTCATCCCCATGAGGTAATTACTGGGCTTGCAGAATTCACATCCCAATCCCCTCAGCTTCTTTAGCATCTGCCCTCTTTGCATGCCTGTGAAGTATGATTCACTTAATAGATGGAGTGATGAGGTTCAGGAGACTGTGAATTAGATCTGCTGGAGGACAGAGGCATTTGGTTTCCATTTCAGATGGCAGAGTTAAAAATTTAAAGCCTATAAACCCCTCTCTTGATTATTGTTCACCCCTGGAGCTACTCAAAATCTAGTTTCCAGAACTGAAGTTTCTCAGGCAGCATCATTCCTGTTTCTGAGCTCACCAAAGATGCTTTCATGCCTTGGCAGGACTTTGCAGCTCTGAGCATCACCTGAATCCCTGCAGAGCAGCCAAGTTTTGGCAGGGTGTTTTGCTGCCAGTCTCAGTGCCAAGGGGTGGTGGGCATCTGTGGGGAGTGAGAGCAGGGGAACTGGAAGGGAAGTGAAAGCACAGAAGTGTCTGCACCTTTCTCAGTTCTATTTTAATCCCAGACAGAGCTGCCTCACCCATCCTTGTTCTTCTGATCCTGCTCATAGCCATGTTTGGTTTGATTTATCTTCAACCACCTTCACTGGGCTGACAGCAGCAACTGCACCAAGCCAGGAGGAATCCTTCTGGCTCAGCCCTGCAGTGTTTTCAGCTTTTTCTTTCCCAGGTGCACAGAGTGCCCAGCACCAGAGACACCAATGACCCAGTGCCTGAGAATCCAAGGGAGAGCCAGGAGGATGCTTAGGGGACTTGAGCATCTCCCCTGGGAAGAGAGACTGAGAGCCCTGGGGCTGTTTAGTCTGGAGAAGAGAAGGCTGAGAGGGGATCTGATCAATGTCTATCAATAGCTGAGGGGTGGGTGTCAGGAGGAGGGGGCCAGGCTCTTTTGGGTGCTGCACAGTGATAAGGAACAAGAGGCTCAAACTAGGACATAGAAGATTTCAGCTCAACATGAGGAGAAACTTCTTTCCAGTGAGGGTGACAGAGCCCTGGAGCAGGCTGCCCAGGGGGGTTGTGGAGTCTCCTTTTCTGGAGCCTTTCCAACCCCACCTGGATGCATTCCTGTGCAGGCTACCCTGGGTGATGCTGCTCTGGCAGGGGGGTTGGACCTGATGACCTCTGGAGGTCCCTTCCAACCTCTGCTATCCTGTGATGCTGTGATGGGTTGAGGAGGGCAGCACCTTGTGTACCACTCTGCAACTGGTCTGGGAGCCCCATTCCCAGCAGAGAGCAGGTGCTGAGAAGAGCCAAACTGCTGAGAACACTCTGTTCTGGGCTGCTCTTGGATGGTGCCCAGCTTTCCATTAAACTGCTGTGACTCCTTGACGTGCCCTACATCCTCCTGAGCGAGGGGTTAATGCAGACTGGCTGCTGGTCACTCTCCTGCTCAGATAAGTAGCCATCAATCAGCAGGAGATCTGCTGTAGTCACACAGTAATAAAGCTGGAGAGATTATTTGCTGCTCTGTCATTCATAATAAACGTTTCCCCCAACTGCTCTGTGGAATTAATTAGGAGAGAAAAAGGGGAGAGAAATGAAGGGCGGAAGGATAAAGCTGGGAATGAGATGGGGAAGGTTCTCCTGAAATAAATGGCTGGGGTGGGGGTAGGAGAATGGAGGGGGGACTACTCAGGGGCAAGGCAGAGAAGAGGCCAATGGTATCCTGGTCTGGATCAGGAATAGTGTAGCNGGGGAGGTCTAGGCTGGGTGTTAGGAGGAAGTTCTTCACAGAGAGAGATTTGCCATTGGGATGTGCTGCCCAGGGAGGTGGTGGAGTCACCATCACTGGTGATGTTCAGGAGAAGCCTGGATGAGGCACTTAGTGCCATGGTCTGGTTGATTGGATAGGGCTGGGGGATAGGTTGGACTGGAGGATCTTGGAGGTCTCTTCCAACCTGCTTGATTCTATGATTCTATGATTCTAAGAGCAGTTTCAGATTTGGCCCATAAAATGTCATCCTGTGTGCTGCTGATGGCAGCTGAGACTGCAGCTCAGTGCAGGAGCAGAGAGGAGGATGTGGATCCTCCTGCCAGCCCTGTTCCTGGCTGCCTGTACATCCTTCATGGATGGCTGGAGCACCTCGCCTGCAAGGACAGGCTGAGGGAGTTGGGGCTGTTCAGCCTGGAGAAGGGAAGGCTCCAGGGAGACCTTAGAGCAACCTGCCAGTCCCTACAGGAGAGCTGGAGAGGGACTATGATCCCTGTGGTCATAGGACAATGGGCAATGGTTTGAAACTACAGTAGGGGAGATTTAGATTGGAGGTTCAGAGGAAATTCCTTACTATGAGGGTGGTGAGACACTGGAACAAATTGCCCAGAGAAGTTGTGGATGCCTCATCCCTGTAAGTGCTCAGGAGCAGGCTGGATCCAGCTTTGAGCAACCTGGGCTGGTGGGAGGTGTCCCTGCCCATGGCAGGGGGGTTGGAACTGGCTGATCTTGAAGGTCCCTCCCAACTCCATCCAGTCTGTGCCTCCATGATCTGCTGCCTTCCTGCATCCCAGAGTTTCCTCCCTAGCAGGCAGGCTGCTGCATTTTGCAGGACACCTCACAGCTTCATTCCTGGGTGGTTATAAAGCACATGGCAGTGTCTGAGTGAGAGGCACTCCATAAAGCCCAGGTTTTATGGCTTATTATTTATGGGAACATGCCACTGAGGGACTCTCCCTCTATAAAAATCAGGGTCAGCCTTGGGCAGGGCCAGGAGGAGGGAGTGAGTCAAACAGGGATAAAGGAGTAAGCTTCCTCTTTTAATCAGGATCATCTCCTTGCCTGCAGCCCCCTCCCTCCTCAGCAGGTCTCCAGCACTTTCAGGCTCTGCACAATTCATGGAAATAAGTGAGAAGAAAGACACTGAGATGCTGGAGTGTGTCCAAAGAGGAGCAACTAAGCAAGCGAAGGGCCAGGAAGACAGGTCTGGAGAGGAGCAGCTGTGGGCACTGGGGTTGTTCAGCCTTCAGAGGAGGAGGAGGCTGATGGGAGACCTCATTGCCTTCCACAACTGTCTCAGAGGAGGTTGGAGCCAGGTGGGTGTCTGTCTCTTCTCACATGCAGCAAGTGACAGGTCAAGAGGAAACAGCCTCAGGTGGTGCCAGGGGAGGTTCAGGTTGGAGTTTAGGAAAAGTTTCTTCCCAGAAAGAGTTCTCAGGCTGCCCAGGGAGGTGGTGGAGTCACCATCCCTGGAGGTGTTTAAAAGATGTTTGGATGTAGTGCTGAGGGATGTGGGTTAGTGGTAGTAGCTTAGCAGTAGCGGTGATCTTGTGAGCTCTAGGTGAGTGCTTGGGCTTGATGATCACAAAGGTCTCTTCCATGGTTCTGTGATACAAGGAGAAAGCCCAGANAACTCTCTCAGTCTATCTCCATAGCAGAGCAGCTCCAGCCCTCTGCTCATCCTCGTGGCCCTTCTCTGGATACCTTCCAGCACCTCCATATCCCTCTTGTAACAGAGGCTCCAGAACTGGATGCAGTACTCCAGGTGGGGTCTCAGCAGAGTGGAGCAGAGGGGCAGAATCACCTCCCTCACCCTGCTGCCTATGCTTCTCTTGCTGCAGCCCAGGCTCTGCTTGGCTCTCTGGGCTGCAAGTGCTCACTGCTGGCTCCTGTTGAGCTCACGTGGAGCAAGCAGCTGTGTGAGTGCTGCTATGGAGGGACAGACTCAGTCTTTATTAGACACTGAAGAGTCCACTCTTGGAAACAAGACATTTGGTTGTCCTACAGAGACAGCTCAGTAAGGATTTCCACCTCACCAGGGCCAGGCAATAGGAAAATCTCCTCCACCAGCATTTCTGCTCCCCAGCTGAGTTATGGTGGGATGTGATGTGCCTGTCCCTGGTACAAGACCCAGAGGATGATTAAGGGAGTGGAACATCTTCTGTACAAGGAGAGACTGAGGGAGTTGAGGGCTCTTTGCCTTGGAGAAGAGGAGACTGAGAGGTGACCTCATCAATGTTTATAAATATATAAAGGGTGAGTGCCCAGAGGCTGGAGCCAGGCTCTGCTGGGTGGTGCCCAATGCCAGCACAAGGGGCAGTGGTGGAAGCTGAGGCAGAGGAAGTTTCACATAAATATGAGGAAAAATATATTCCCTGTGAGGGTGGCAGAGCACTGGAACAGGCTGCCCACGGGGGGTTGTGGAGTCTCCCTCTCTGGAGATATTCAAAACCTGCCTGGATGCATTCCTGTGTCATCTGGTGCAGGTGATCCTGCTCTGGCAGGGGGGTTGGACCTACTGAGCTTTTGAGGTCCCTTCTTCCAGCCCCTGAAATCCTGTGATTCTGTGATTTCAGTTAGTGAGACAGAGCCAGAGCTGCTGTTCATCATCAGAGCAGTGGGTTCAGCTCTGCCTGATGCTGTTGGCAGAGCCTTGAGCTGCTGCCAGGCTCATGCTGGGGATAACCCTAGTGCCCAAAACATGACCTTCATCCGTGGAGTCACAGTCACCCAGTGGGAGCAGGTCACTTGGGGCTGGGAACAGGACAAGCCCCACAGAGCTGAGCAGAGCAGCTGTGTGAGGAAGCAGAGGTCCTCCAGCCCTCATTCCCCCTTTGTTAACATGCAAGGCTCTAACCCAAAATGTCAGTTTGCTTTTGAAATGGCTTTTATGGCAAATTTGCTGCAGCTTGGCAGGTTGATAGCCCTGCTGAGTGACAGCTCCCATTTATCCTCCCCAAGCAGGTTTCAGGCACTCAGGTACCCCAGAACAGGCAGCTCTGACAGGGAAGGAGCATCAGGAGGGAACAGCAGGCCAAGGAGATGGTGGTGGCCCTCTCAATCAGGCACTGATTGCATTACCAGGCTGCTGGGCTGCTTCCTGATGTCTGCTTGCAGTGGGGCTGTTAGCCAACACAGCACTAGATCCATCTCCTGCAGCTGGCAGGTAGCTCTGGAGGGATCTGTGGCAGAGAGGAGGAGCTGGGTTAATTAACAAGGCTGCTAATGAAGGGTGAAAGCAGACTGCACCTCCAACCTTGGGGAGAGCAACCAGCAGTTCTCCCTGCGTGGGGCAGGAGGGTGATGGGCAGAGCTTCACAGACACATCCACGTCCAGCCAGGAGCTCTGCTGTGGGTTGGGGTGGAGGGTTTGCTGTGTTTGTGCGGAGCACTTCTGGGCAAGTGAGGGGATTTCATCCTTCTACAGCCTCATACAGCCCTGGGGAGCTGATAGCCCAACTAGATCCTGCACCCTGTTGGATGACACATGGGGTGAGCATCTCCCCCTTCCAAACAAGGAGATCAGCCGACACTGACCAGAGAGGGACCGGGCAACACTGCAGCACCAGAGGTACCTCGCATCTCCCTGGCATGTGTGTGCCTTCCTTTCACCTCCTTTCATTTTTCCCTGCACAGATTCAAAGGGAGAAGAAAGCTGGAAGCTGCATCCCCAAACAAAGAGTCCCTGCTGTGTGGCTAGAGATTGCCCCTTCAGTTCTGCTGACTTGGAGTGAGAAGGTGATGCTGGGAGGGGGCAGTGGGAAAGATGGGAGCAGCCATTTGTGCTGACAAGAGCAGCATTAGCATAACAAAGGCTGAATTTTTCAGCCCCCAGCAGATAAGGGAGGAGATGGAGAAACAGCAAAGGCAGCCCCACTGAAAAAAAAAAAAGTCTCTTTTCTTCCTCTCCTCATCTGTTCTCCTCTTTCCCGCTCTCGCTTCAGTGCCAGGCTTAATAGCACCTCCAACACACTCCAGCTGCCAGCAGTGTCCAAAATAATCCAAGCACGAGGTTTGTCTGAGCTCCTGTGTTCCCTCCTCCCCGAGAGGATGCTCGTGGAAGGGCGGAGCTCCTCCGAGCGAGATGCCAGCTGGAGAGCAGAAACCACCTTATGGCACAAGCGGGGCGGGGGCGGGGGGGAGACGGTGCAAGGGCTGGAGAGGGTGGGACAAGAGTGCCAGGCAGTTGGCCAAATTGGCTCACTCTTGGATGGGCCACACTTAGGAGTCAGGGTGTGATGCCACCAGGACACCCTGCCAGTGGATCTCTTTAGGCAGGGGTCATCGACCCATGGAGATTCGGCTTCAAACCAGAGGTTTCCGCAGCCGGCAGCTCCTCTCCCCATCTGCCACAGAGCTCCCCTCCGTCGTGGTGCTCTGCTCAGAGCAGGCTGCATAGTGCAGGAGGTCTGCTCCTGGCTGCAGAGCACACACAGGCATGTCAGTTACTCATTCAGCACGATCTTTGGTTGCTTAGTTCACTGTGAAACTGGGGGAGAGCACAGAAGACAAAAGAGCTGTTGTGTAACTGGGCTGCAGCTCTTCAGCACAACAGCCTCTCAAAATGCCACTTGCAGGAAATCCTTTTTTCTTTTTCTTTTTTTTTAATTTTCTTTTCTTTTTCCAAAAGACTTAATTAAAACCTCAGCACATTGCATTCAATACTTAGCAGTGGTAAACCCTAAACTTTCCATTGCTTGGCCTAAAAGGTTTTATCAGGTGGCTGAGTGGGGGCAGACGTCTCCAGCGAAATGCTCTCCTGGTTTTGGACCACACAGCAACACTTCCTGGGTTTGCAGACACTGTAAAAAGTTTGGCTTCCTGTTTGCAGCCCTACTGCAAAGCTGTTCCATCAGGATGCTGTCACCCACCCCTCCTCATTGACACCAGAGACTCTCAGCACTAATTGTAGCAGCCTGCGTTGCCAGGGTACAGCAAGAGAGGACCTGTGCGGGGTCCCCACCAAATGAACTCTCTTGGGTTTGGTCTTTCTTTCTTATTTTCAAACCCAGTGAGGCTTAGCCAGGCTGGAGAGTTGGGCAGGGAGAAAGGGAATGAAATTCAACAAGAGCAAGGGTAGAGTCTTGCACCTGGAACAGAACAACCTCATGGAAGGGGTAGAGATGGAGCTGGCTGCCCCCACAGCCCCCAGCAGTGCCTTTCTCCTCTAGCATCAAAGCCTTCAGCACAGCCTTGGCTGGGGCATGGCAGAGCTCCTTGCTGATGGCTGAACAAGGCAGCTACCAGGCAGGCAAGTCAGGGAAAGAGCAACTCCATGGAGCAGGATAGATTTGGAACTGAGCTGTGGAGACCACTGAAGGGGCAAAGGACCTGGGGGTCCTGGTGGATGGGAGGTTGACCAGGAGCCAGCAATGTGCTCTGGTGGCCAAGAAGGTCAATGGCATCCTGGGGTGGATTAGAAGGGCTGTGGGCAGTAGGTCAAGAGAGGTTCTCCTCCCCTTCTACTCTGCCTTGGTCAGGCCACATCTGGAATATTGTGTCCAGTTCTGGGCCCTCAGTCCAAGAAGGACCTCAGGGAACTGCTTGAAAGAGTCCAGAACAGAGCCATGAAAATGATGAAGGGAGTGGAAGATCTTCCTCATGAGCAGAGCCTGAGGGAGCTGAGGGCTCTGTAGCTTGGAGAGCAGGAGCCTGAGAGGTGACCTCATTGGTGTTGATAAAGATGTGGAGGGGGAGTGCCCAGAGGCTGGAGCCAGGCTCTGCTGGGTGATGCCCAATGCCAGCACAAGGGGCAGTGGTGGAAGCTGAGGCAGAGGAAGTTCCATGGAAACAGGAGGAAGAATTTTTTCCAGGCTGCCTTGTGGAGTCTCCTTCACTGGAAATATTCCAATCCCCATTGGATGTGTTCCTGTGTGACCTGCTCTAGGTGACCCTGCTCTGGCAGGGGGGTTGGACTGGATGAGCTTTTGAGGTCCCTTTCAACCCCTAACATTCTGTGGTTCTGTGGTTCTGTATGAATACCTCCTACCACTGCCTCCTCAAAGGGGAGAAGGACAGGGTTGCCATGTGAGCCAGACTACAAAAAGTGCTCTGGTTCTTGTTGGGTCTTTAATGAAGCATTTCCAAGATCAGAGAGGAAGATCTGCCCTCCCACAGCCTCCTTAAAGCTGTAATTAATTGCAAAATAACTAGCACGTAATTGCTTTCCCAAGAGCACCCCAGAGAACAGGGCCATACCTTGACAAAGGTGCTAGAGCAAGTGAAAGTTAATTAACATTAAGAATTCAGTGGCTAATTGCATTGTTCTGACAGTGCAGTGTTCCCTTCCAGCCAGGTGGCCTTCAGGGAGCGTTTCATCTCTGTGCCAACCTGGGAGCTATTCCTGGCCACATCCTTTGGCTCTGAGCAACCTGATCCAGTGTGAGGTGTCCCTGCCCATGGCAGGGGGGTTGGAACTGGCTGATCCTTCCTGTCCCAACCCTGACAATTCTGTGATTCTATTGTACGTGGGCCCAACCCACAGAGATGTGTCAGGAGATGCTGACAGCAGTGTGGAGTCTGTGATGACCCCAAGGGTCACCCTGTAAATGAGATTCTGCTGCCATGGACAGGCTCAGCCTCTTGTGCCCAGCTGGGTTTGGGTGGGTTGATCCCAGCTCTTGGCCTCATGCTGGAGTCCTCCACCTGCACAAGGGAGTTGGCAGGGCAGATCCTGTGGCTGCTTCTCATCCAGCAGGAGCATTAATGCACGGCAGTAGCAGTTAAAGAGTAGAGGACACATCAGTCACCAGTGTGGCCAGCAGGACAAGGGAGGTTATCCTTCCCCTGTGCTCAGCACTGCTCAGGCCACACCTTGAGTCCTGTGTCCAGTTCTGGGCTCCTCAATTCAAGAGAGATGTTGAAGTGCTGGAAGGTGTCCAGAGAAGGGCAAGGAAGCTGGGGATGGGTCTTGAACACAAATCCTGTGAGGAGAGACTGAAGGAGCTGGGGGTGTTCAGCCTGGAGAAGAGGAGGCTCAGGGCAGACCTCATTGCTGTCTACAACTACCTGAAGGGAGGTTGTAGCCAGGTGGGGGTTGGGCTCTTCTCCCAGGCACCCAGCAGCAGAAGGAGGGGACACAGTCTCAAGCTGTGCCTGGGGAGGCCTAGGCTGGATGTTAGGAGGAAGTTCTTCACAGAGAGATTTGCCATTGGGATGTGCTGCCCAGGGGGGTGGTGGAGTCACCATCCCTGGAGATGTTCAGGAGAAGCCTGGATGAGGCACTTGGTGCCATGGTCTGGTTGATTGGATAGGGCTGGAGGATAGGTTGGACTGGAGGATCTTGGAGGTCTCTTCCAACCTGGTTGATTCCATGATTCTATGATTCTCCCCAGCCTTGTGTTTCTGGAGTCTGGAGGCAAGACTCCACTGAGCTCAGGGGCATTTTATAGCTTGGGCTGGCAGTCCTGCTGCTGCAGGGACCTCACAGAGGACCTCACACAGCAGCACTTCACACCAACAGGGCTGTGACTGCACAGCCTGGCTCCCAGCCCTCCCACAGCACTGCAGGGTCATGAGCTGTGAGCAGAAGCTGTGAAGGCTTTGTGCCTTTCCTCCCAGCTCTGACAAGCCAAGGTGGCACTGGCCTCACAGCATCCTGGCAAGCAGAGGCTGGATGCCTCAGAAACCCACTCAGGGATGTGGTTTTTCTCTGCTTAGCATGGGAGAGTAGTGGCCAAGCAGCACATGCAATGTGTGCTGCTTTGAAGGCCCTCTCCAAAGTAAGTGGAGATGCCTTGCTGGCTGTGGGAATGACCTTCACCCAAACTTTAGAGACTTGGTAGCTCCAAATCTGTGAGCAGCACTGAGTTTATTTTGTCAAAGGTCCTGTACAATCCATCCTGCCCTTTCTCTATGCCACTACCAACCAGCCAAGCCCCTCCCTGGAGGACATATCCAGAAAAAAATGGTTTGTTTTGTTTTGTTTTGTTTTTTCCCCAGTAGCATCTTCCTGAGCTGTTCAGTTCTTCATCCTGTGTCTTCATTTTGACTCTTCCTACATTCCTCCAGTGTGTCCCCTGGTGCCTTCTGGATTGGGTGACACCTTCTCCATCTCAGAGATTCAGCCTTTAGTCTGCTGGGTTCCTTCTTGTCCAGCCTTTAACCTTTCTTGCTGATATCTGAAGCTCAAGACTAACAAATTTTCTCTTCTCCCTGTGAGCAGCCAGCTTCCAGCACTGACCTGGTCCACAGCTTGTCAGTTTGAGTGCTGTACATACAGGGAGAGCACTCAAGCCTTCAAGGACCTAATGTTAACTCCTTCTGGGAACATTTGTCATGGGACTAGGCAGGTTGTCAGGGTCTGAGCATCATCATGCATGAAGGCAAAGGTGATCAGGTTCTCCTGGGTGCCTTGTGCCCAGCCTGCTGGGTGTCCAGGGTCTGCAGCAGGGAGGAGCAGACACAGTTCCCTCCACAGGTACCAGGAGCCCTTTACAGCCAAGACACTTTAGCAGCTGATTTCTTAGATAGCAGCACTTCCCCTAACCTCTCCCCTGGCTCTCCCCCCTCTGTTATCTTGCTGTTAATTCTGGGGATATTTCTTCATCCCCTGACAGACCAAATGCAGCAGCAAAGGCAATAAACAGACCATTAGCTGTGCTTTGGTGGAGCCAAGGAAGCTTCCCTCATAAAGAGTTGTTGAGGCTTTGCAAGAGGAGTTGCTCTCCTGGGCAACATCTCCACCATCTGCAGCTCCAACTCATTTCCTCCTACTCAGGAGATGTGTTCACCTCCCTGAGGCTGGCTGAGGTGGTGGTGTCCCCCTTCCCCTGGCTTGGCATGGCAGAGGAAGAGCAGACCAAAGTTGTGGCAAAGGCCCTGTCTGAATCTGGAAGAGGAGGAGGAAGAAGAAGAGGAGTTGGTTGTGGTTCCCAATGAGCCCCAAGTCACCACAGCAATATCAGGGATGCCCAAACTGGGCAGAGCTGGTCCTTAGGGTGCAGAAAGAGGTGATGCAAGAGACTCCTTCAGTCAAGGCAAGGACTTGGTGGTAGCTTGACAGTGGCCCTCAGGTTGCTTTTCAATGAACATCTCCAGGATGGTCTCCAAAGGAGTTCAGCTCCTGGTGGATGGCTTTGAAGAGGTTCCATTAGCCAGATCCCCAGAAAGGAGTGGTTGGGTCTGTATCAGTGTGAGTTGAAATCCCCCCCCCACCAACAATAACCAGGCCAGCTCGGTATTTTGCTTTCTTACACCCAACAGTGACTTATTTACATTCTTTAGCTTCCTCTGCTTGAACTTTGAGAGAAGAAAAATGAAACAGAGAGTTTCAAACCATCACAGGGTCTCCCCACACTGACAAACCCCCACCCAGTCACTGCCCTGAGCCTGAGGTGGGGGCACTGGGGTGCCTGGCAGGGCAGTGGGGCATTGAGGGTCAACTCACTGTCAGGGGAGCAAAATCTTGAAGCCTGTGTCCCACTCAGCGCATTGCAGCTGTCAAAGCACAGGTCCAAGTCTGAGCTAGGGAGGCAGGGCAGTTGGGGAGGGTGGCAGCCACCATGCTCCTCAATGTGCCCTCAGAGGCAGAAAGTTGCGGCCGAGGGCATGATTCTGGGTGTGCTAGGCCATGAAAATCACCAGGGGGTTGGAGCACCTCTGCTATGGGACAGGCTGAGGGGGCTGGGGGAGTTCAGCCTGGAGAAGAGAAGGCTCTGGGGGAGACCTAACAGCAGCCTTACAGTACCTGAAGGGAGCCTACAAGAAGGCTGCAGAGGGACTCTTTCTAAAGACCTGCAGTGGGTAGGATGAGGGGAAATGGTTTCAAACTAGAGCAGATTTAGATTGGATGCTAGGAACAAGTTCTGCACCATGAGGGTGGTGAAACACTGGGACAGGTTGCCTAGGGAGGCAGCTGAGGCCCTGTCCCTGGAGGTATTCAAAGTGAGGCTTGACAGGACTCTGGGCAACCTGATCTGGTGGAGGATGTCCCTGCTGACTGCAGGGGGGCTGGACTGGATGACCTTTGGAGGTCCTTTCCAACCCAAACCATTCTATGATTCTATGATAATTCCCCAGCCTCCTGCCCTTCCTCTTCCTAAACATCCTCTCTGAGCATCCTCCTGCCCCTACTGTCTGCCAGACACATCCTACCCAGTGAGCTAACCCAGAAGCAGGGATAATAGAGAGCATCAGGTGGGAAGGGGAAAGGGAGGAGGAGGGAAGGGGAGGGGAGGGGAGGGGAAGAGAGGAGAGGAGAGCAGAG
>VXBD01005635.1:109410-124376 GCA_013399975.1 Indicator maculatus | reverse complement strand
AGCAGGCCCCATCTGCGCCAAGAAATTACAGATGGAAATGATGCATTAATTCAGCCAGTGCATTGCCATGCACTCCTTGGACACCCCGGAATCATTCCCCTGGATTGTGGTACTTGGAGCCTTCCCATGCCCCTGGTTTCACAGTGTCACAGTCTCACAGGATATCAGAGGTTGGAAGGGACCTCCAGAGATCATCAGGTCCAACCCCCCTGCCAGAGCAGCATCACTGAGGGTAGCCTGCACAGGAATGCATCCAGGTGGGTTTGGAAAGTCTCCAGAGAAGGAGACTCCACAACCCCCTGGGCAGCCTGTTCCAGGGCTCTGTCACCCTCACTGGAAAGAAGTTTCTCTTCATGTTGAGAGGAAATTTTCTATGTTTAAGTTTGAACTCATTGTTCCTTGTCCTATCACTGTGCACCACCCAAAAGAGCCTGGCCCCCTCCCCTTGACACCCACCCCTCAGCTATTGATAGAAATTGATCAGATCCCCTCTCAGCCTTCTCTTCTCCAGACTAAACAGCCCCAGGGCTCTCAGTCTCTCTTCCCAGGGGAGCTGCTCAAGTCCCCTAAGCATCCTCGGGGCTCTCCCTCGTTTGCATAACAAAGAGGAGGCAACGCCGGCCTGGAAATCGAATGCAGAAACAAACTTCCAGTCATTGCCTTCTGTCCTTACTCGGAGCCCAGATTTGATGCCTTTTCTTCCCCCAGCATTTCCTGATCCTGTAAGCAGAGAGAGAGAAAGCTACCAGCCCTCTCCGGAGCAATACAAACAAAATCTGTGTGCTCTGCACCAAATCTGTGCACCATGTGCTGCGGCCACACTGATTTTCCTTTAGTGCTTCTGTTGCCTTTTTTTTTTTTTTTTCCCTCTCCACCCACAGTTGCACCTCTCCACCCCCTCTTCCTCTGAGCCCTCAGGAGCCGTGGCTGCTCCACTAAGGGACTGAGATAATCTTCCTTAGGTAAGTGGCTGCCTCGCTGCCCCTTGGTGCCTGCTCATGCAGTCCCTGTCCCACGGAGATGTCTGTCTCTGTGCAGGGGGTTCCTGGGACCAGCAGCTTCTGTCTGCAAAGCAATTGGTAATAGCAGCTAATTAAAAATGTATTTCTCTCTTGGCAGCCTCTGGGTTCTCTCCTGAGCTCCAACAGGAGCTTGTCAGCCACGGGAAGATGTTTTCTTCTCAGCTTCTGAAACCTTTCTCACTCCATTCTGTGTCCCTCTTTCTCTGTTGCAGTTCTCCAGGTCAGAGGCTGTGTCTGCTTTGGTTCTGCACCGTGGGGGTGCTGAATGCTGGCAGCTTGTTGTTTATTTTTTTTTTTCTGTGCTCTTTGTTTGCTCCATTGATTTTGGGGCTGCAATGACATGTGGGATGGACTGAAAAGCTCCACTGTTGCTGTTAAATAACTCCCTGTGCAGACAGCCTCAGCCTTCTTCTGGAATGTGATTGGGGTTTCCTGATTTAGCTTAATCCACTTCCAGTCCTAACCTGCTTCCTTGCCTGGAGGCAGAGTGTTTGTGGAGGGAGGCTGTCACAGGACAGCTCACCCCAGACAGCTCAGATCCCAGCCTCTGCCCTGCAGTGGTTGTGGTTTGCAGCAGTCAGAGCTGGCCTCTTGGATCTGGCAGGGGAATCTGGCAGGCTCAGAAGAGACTGACCCCCAACCTCTCTCCTCCTCCCATCTTCCAGCATTTCTGTGGCAATTTAGGACATTTATTTCTCTGGAATAGAGAATAAAACCACACAGCCCTTTGCAGGGGTAGATGTGGCCAGGATGGGGGTAAGGAGGCTGCAGGCTTTGTAGCCCCAGGCATGGGACATGAGGCAGACACTGTTGAGCTAAACATGGAGCCACAAGCTTCTGAGATTCACCTGCTCCTTCCCCATGTCTCATTGGCCACTTGCAAACCCATATTGCCAGGGTCTCTCTGCTGGCCTTGCCACAAGCAGATGGTGACACAGAGGCTCCAACCCCACCCCTCCACAGATGAGTCTCCCCAGGATGCACAGAGCCACTGGGTGTCATGGACACCTCTCCTGCACCAGCAAGGGAGCCAGTCCCAGCCTGCAGGATGCATGGAGCCACTGGGTGTCATGGGCTCTGCTCTGGTGAGACCCCACCTGGAGTACTGCATCCAGTTCTGGAGTCACTATTACAGGAAGGATCTGGAGGTGTTGGAATGTGTCCAGAGAAGGGCCATGAGGATGAGCAGAGGGCTGGAGCTGCTCTGCTCTGGAGACAGACTGAGAGAGTTGGGGTTGTTCAGTCTGGAGAAGAGATGGCTCTGAGGAGACCTTCTTGTGGCCTTCCAGTATCTGAAGGGGGCTCCAAGAAAGCTGGGGAGGGACTTTTGAGGGTGTCAGGGAGTGATAGGACTGAGGAGAATGGAGCAAAAGTAGAAATGGGGAGATTCAGATTGGATGTTAGGAAGAAGTTCTTCCCCTTGAGGGTGGTGAGAGATTGGCACAGGTTGCCCAGGGAGGTGGTGGAAGCCTCATCCCTGGAGGTTTTTGCAGCCAGGCTGGATGTGGCTGTGAGCAACCTGCTGTGGTGTGAGGTGTCCCTGTCCATGGCAGGGGGTTGGAACTGGCTGAGCCTTGAGTTCCCTTCCAACCCTGACAATTCTATCATTCTGTGACACCTCTCCTCCACCAGCAAAGGAGGCAGCCCCAGTCTGCAGGATGTACAGAGCCACTGGGTGTCAGTAGCATCCCACTTCCCAGATGCTCATGGCCATGGAGGCTGGAGGCTGAGGTTTCCTCCATGGAGAGCAGAGCTCTCCCAGACAGGCTCTGGAGAGCAGGCCAGGTCATGCTGCACACCCACTGGGGAAGGACAGCTCTCTCCTGTGCTCAAGAGAAGCTGGTACCAGCCTCATCCCACTGCAACTGTTGGCTGAGTTTTCCCCCCTTGTGGAGCAACAAGGAGTGATGCTGCTGCTCCAGCAGCTGCAGCAATAGCTTTTTGCAAGGGCATATCAGCTGTGGGGTGACACTTCTGACTCCAACCAGAAGGAAGGAGAAGGCAGTGAATCCATAATCCTGGCACCCACTTGAGCTGCAGCTCCATCCTCACCAGCAGTCAGGATCTGACCCACTGTCCTCCACATTGAACACCTGACTAAAGAGCTTGCCCCTGTTGCAGGTGGAGTCCTCTCAGTACCTGCTGGAGACATGTTCCAGCTGCTGTTAATAACTCAGCCTTGCTTAGGTTGCAGTGAGGCTGTCTCCACAGCCTGCTGCTCTGGCTGTCACCCACGAGATAAGGTACATTTGTCCATCCCCTTCTCTCCATCCCCACACAGTCCCATGGCCTGGGCTGTCCAGGGATGAGAGGTCTCTCTTGTGGCTGCACAAAATCGCTCAACACCCCTCAGTTCTCAAAACAGAACAGGACAGGTCCAATGTCTCAGAAGTGATGCTGGTGTGGGCTGCCTGCCTGCTCCTGGGCGACTGCCTGGGCACAGCTTCTGCAGACTTCTGGGTTTATTGACTCCTCTGGTCATGGATGGTGGAATTTCCCCAAGGCTCTTTGCTCCCAGGGTGCTGCTTTTTCTTCATCAGACCCCTCAAAATGGGTCCTCCAGGCTGCAACTCACCCAAAGTCCTGTGGGGCAGTGGTGTTTGTACCCAACTCCCGGCAGAGCGAGTGCCCCCCATCTCCTCCTCCTCCTCCTGTCAGCAGGTCTCTGGTTCCTCAGAGCACCCCATGGTGGAAATGGCCATTTCTGTGGCCCACTGCTTCCCAGCAATCTGTCTGTAACTCAGCTTCCAGGGCCATTATTTCTTGGGTGCTGATGCAGGTCCAGGCACTCAGCTCGGGGAGTTAGTGGTGTAATGGGAGCTGTGGTGTGAGGCCACCAGGCAGACAAGCTCCATCAATCCTTTTCTGTGTACACAAGCCTTTGATTAGAGGCTGGGGAGGTTAACTCAGTCCTGCTCACCCTGCCCAGGCAGGAGGTGGAGGAAGGGAACTGGCTAAAAGCTGCCTTCGGAGCTGGCTGCTGGGCTGCAGGCATTCAAGCCTGACAGGCAGCCATTGGCCACCACCTCACTCCCCCTCTAAACCTCTCCTCACCTCATCAGAGCTGGTGGTGCCTCTCCATGCTGGCTCAAAAGGAGCAGCAGCAGAGGAAGAGGCTCTGGTGCCCCTCACAGCTCTCTCTACCCAGCCTTCTGCACTCCTGCTCCCCATGTACAGCAGGGTCAGGTCCCATCAACTCATCCCTCCTCTGCAGGGTCCATGCCAGCCCCTCCGTGCTGGATTTCCCATCCCTGGGAGAGGAGCTGTCCCTCTGAGTCTCAGACTGGGATGGAAGGCAATCTGGATGTGTCTGGTTCAGGAGAGGATGCTACTGATGGCAGCCTGTGTGAGATGGGGAGACAAAAAAACTCAGAGCAGCCCCAAGGCTGCTCCAAATGATTCCAAGAGAAGAGGCTGAGGGAGCTGGGACTGTTTAGCCTGGAGAAGAGGAGGCTCAGGGCAGACCTCATTGCTGTCTACAACTACCTGAAGGGAGGTTGTAGCCAGGTGGGGGTTGGGCTCTTCTCCCAGGCAACCAGCACCAGAAC
This sequence comes from Indicator maculatus, assembly GCA_013399975.1. Lineage (NCBI taxonomy): Eukaryota > Metazoa > Chordata > Aves > Piciformes > Indicatoridae > Indicator > Indicator maculatus. The sequence continues at coordinate 119,806 of VXBD01005635.1, read as the reverse complement.
AAGAGGACACAGTCTCAAGCTGTGCCAGGGGAGGTTTAGGCTGGAGGTGAGGAGAAAGTTCTTCATGGAGAAAGTTGTTAGATGTTGGAATGTGCTGCCCAGGGAGGTGGTGGAGTCACCATCCCTGGAGGTGTACAAGAGGGGACTGGATGTGGCACTTGGTGTCATGGTTTAGTGGTCATGAGGTGTAGGGTGACACGTTGGACTTTGATGATCCTTGAAGTCTTTTCCAACCTTATTGATTCTGTGATTCTGTGAGGAGAACCTCTCTTGACCTACTGACCACAGCCCTTTTAATCCACCCCAGGATGCCATTGGCCTTCTTGGCCACCAGAGCACATTGCTGGCTCATGCTCAACCTCCCACCCACCAGGACCCCCACGTCCTTTTCCCCTTCACAGCTCTCCAGCAGCTCAGTCCCAAACCTATCCTGCTCCATGGGGTTGCTCTTTCCCTGACTGGTAGCTGCCTTGTTCAGCCATCAGCAAGGATCTCTGTCATGCCCCAGCCCAGGGCTGTGCTGGAGGCTTTGATGCTAGATGAGAGCACAGCTCCAACCCCAGCTCCAGCCCAGGAGTGGCACTGCTGGGGGCTGTGTGGGCAGGTGGCTCCTGGCTTGCTGCTGGCAGCTGAAGTCATCTTCACACCTTCCTGCCCCCAGCCACCCTGTCTGCAGATGAGCAGTGCCCTTTCCTGATGCTCTTTCCCCAGGCAACCCAGGGATTGTTTTGAACCTGCCCAATGCAGTGAGTGGGGCTGTGGGGAGGGCACATCCCTGCCTGTCCCTGCCTGAGCATTCCTGCCTGCCAGGAGTGGGGCAGGAAGGAAGCAGGAGAGGAGAACCCAGCAGGAGCAAGGTGTCCTAGAGCAAAGAAAAGCTTTCCCTCTCTCTCTTCAGAGATTTCATCTTTCTTCTGGGTGACAGACTTCCACCAGAATATTCCCAGATGTGCGGTTCTTTGGCAGCAGTGTTTAGACAGAACTCCAGCAGCCTCCAGTGTGGGCTCCTGAGTCCTATGGCCTGGAGGCAGTTTGAGGGGGAGAGTGTTGAGGCCACACAGTGTCAGTTCATGGAGCAAGTTTGGGAATGATCATAGAATCATAGAATTGTCAGGGTTGGAAGGGATCTCAAGGAGCAGCCAGTTCCAACCTCTCTGCCATGCCCAGGGACACCTCACACTACAGCAGGTTGCTCACAGCCACATCCAGCCTGGCTGCAAAAACCTCCAGGGATGAGGCTTCCACCACCTCCCTGGGCAACCTGTGCCAGTCTCTCACCACCCTTATGGGGAAGAATTTCTTCCTGACATCCAATCTGAATCTCCCCACTTCTAGTTTTGTTCCATTCCCCCCAGTCCTATCACTCCCTGACACCCTCAAAAGTCCCTCCCCAGCTTTCTTGTAGCCCCCTTCAGATACTGGAAGGCCACAAGAAGGTCTCCTTGGAGACTTCTCCAGACTGAGTATGCCTCATAGCAGAGCATCTCCAGCCCTCTGCTCATCCTCATGGACCTTCTCTGGACACCTTCCAGCACCTCCAGATCCTTCCTGTAATAGAGGCTTGAGAACTGGATGCAGTACCCCAGGTGTGGTCTGAGCAGAGTGGAGCAGAGGAGGAGAATCCCCTCCCTGGTCCTCCTGGCCACACTTCTCTTGCTGCAGCCCAGGCTCTGCTTGGCTCTCTGGGCTGCAAGTGCTCACTGCTGGCTCCTGTTGAGCTTCTCCTCCACCAGCATCCCCAAGTCCTTTTCTTCAGGGCTTCTCTCCAGCCAGTCCCTGCCCAGCCTCTATTAGTGCTTGGGATTGCCCTGACCCAGCTGCAGGACCTTGCCCTAGGTCTTGTTGAACCTCAGGAGGTTGGCTTGTGCCCAGCTCTGCAGCCTGTCCAGGTCCCTCTGGATGGCATGCTGGCATCCCTCTGGATGATGTTTTGTTCAGAGCTGGAGAGTCATGGCTTGATGTCACTGTGGCCCATGCCAGCCCAGTGCAGCACACCATGGAGAACAAAGAGGTGCTGAAAGAAGAGCTCCTTGCACTACTCATCTCCTTATCTTTATGCTTTCCCTTCCTTTATTCCTTTCCTTTCTTTGTTTTTTTTAAACTTGAGCAACTTCAACACCTTGAATTCTTAACTCTTGGTCATATTTTTTTTCCTATTTTCTTCCTCCTGGCCCAGAATTTCCAACTTCATTTTGTTGTCTGGAAATAGCTTTTTCTTTTCCCCTGCTGGTGCATTCTGCTTTCATCTCTCTTTTGTTCAAGTCAATAGTCCCCCTTCTTGTGAATCTGTTCTCCCCTGAGCCCTTCCTGACTTTTTATCCCTTTTCCATACTGTCTCCTGTCAGCTCTAGAGTGGTTCAGTCTTTCTCTCCTCATTTCCAGCCTTTTACATCTATTTTCCATTATATCCTCTCTCTCAAACCTCCCCCACACCACCACAAAACCTTGTGTATTGCAGCCCTCCACCCTGGAAAAGATCAGGGTGCAAGAGCCTCTGCTCTGCCTTTCCACCTTCCTACAGGTTTCCCTGCAGGATACCCCCAGCATCCTGCTGGTCTGCATGAACCCCAGAGGTTCCTGTGCTTCCCATGGAGCAAGCACACAGAAATGTTTGCAGCTGGAAATGTTTGTGGCCCCTACAAAATCTAAAGAGCATCCAGAGTGTTTCTGTGTCACTCTTCAGGAGAGCATGCTCCTGACGGCATCCTGTGTGAGATGGGGAGAAAAAAAAAAAAACTCAGAGCAGCCTCAAGGCTGCTCTAGATCATGCCAAGACCTCAGTATATAGAATCCCAGAATCCCAGCATGGTGGAGGTTGGAAGGGACCTCTGGAAATCAGCTAAAGCAGACTTCCCCTCAGCAGGTGGGGTTGGAATCTCTCCAGAGAAGACTCCACAACCTTCCTGGGCAGCCTGCTCCAGGGCTCCAGCACCCTCACACCATACAAGTGTCTCCTCCTTTTCAGATGGAACCTCCTGTCTTCCACTTTGTGCCCCTTGTTGCCCCTTGTCCTGCTGCCCTGCATGAGCCCCAGAGGTTCCTGCGCTTCCCATGGGGCAAGCACACAGAAAGGTTTATAGCTGGAAATGTTTGTGGCTCCTGCTATATCTAAAGAGCATCCAGAGTGTTTCTGTGTCACTGCATCCCAGCCTGGCCCTGTCCCTGTGGTGCAGATGGTTCCTCCTGATACATGTAGCAAGGTGTTAGAAGGCGATGCAGAACTCCGTCTGCTTTGCAAGATGCTCCTGAGCCTTTCTGTTCAGCCTCCCATGTCCCTGTAGCTGTGGGGCCTGGGTCTGAAGATGGCCCAGGTGCCATCCTCACACCTCCTGCATCACAGACCTCCTGCTTGTATAACCCTGGTGTGTCTGAGGACTGTGCTGCAGGGACTGGAGGTCTTCTGGTGCCTGTGCTGGGTGGTTGCCCCAAGCTGAGCTCTCCTCCTTGTGTGGCAATGTGCTCACAGCCCTCTTCTCAGGCAGCCTGGCATGTCCCAGGATGACATTTTAAAGAGGCTGCTCTGGGCTCTCCTCTCTCCTGCCCCACAGCCTCAGGGCTCTCCTTTCTCTAGCCTGACCTCCCAGGGCTCTGAGCTCCTTTCCCTGCGGGTCAGTAGCAACTCTTAGCAGCATTGGACCTCTGAGCAAGGGGACCTCTGAGTGGTGTTATCCTCACCCTCACCTTGACACAGGCTGGAGAGAGAGGGCACAAAGGAAGGTCCACTCAGCCCAGGTCTGATGAGAGTGGCTCAGCCAACAGCAGGCATGATGGAGGCACCTGGGCTGGAGAGAGTAGAGTGTCAGCCAGTATGGAATTTGATCACTGCTCTGCTGGATCTTAAGTCTCTGAGTGTGGAGCTGCCCCTGAGTGTGAGCCTTTGAGTTTGCTTTCCCTTTGCTTTCCCCTCCTCTGAGTTTTATTTGTGAGCCTCGTTCCAGCGCTGGAGCCCCCGAGCTGGCACGTCCCCGGAGGACGATGCTCTCACTTCATTAAGAGATAATGGAAGCTGTCAGAGATTTGAAGGATTGCACTGGGGATGGGAGCAGGAGGGGGGGAAGAAATCTATCTGCACCCAAGTTACGTTTTCATGGAAATTGTTTAAAGATTTAAATGGTTTCTATTAGGAAGGGTCACCGGGGCTGTGCAGAGGGCTAAATTAGTCCTTCTGTGCAGCAGCATAATGTTGTCTAAAAAGGAAAGGGAAGAAAGCAAGCTGTTAATTTTTTTTTCTCCCCCTTTTTTTCTCACTCCCTCATTTCATCTCACACTCCCTCCCTCTGCCTCTCCAGGAGCCTTCCCTCTGCCTTTCTTCAGTTCTTGTGCCTTTCTCCTGCTCCGTTCTCCTCCACAGCCTCTTCTCGGAGAGCTCGCTTCAGCCTGGCCCTGCCCAGCGCTGCCTCCTGGGCCACCCAGCCCCAGCCTGCTGTGGCTGCGCCGAGGTTGCTGCCCCTGTAAACCTCTGTTGCAAATGCAAATCTGCTGCTTCGGGTTTCAAGGCACACAGAGCTCCCCTCCCCGCCCCCGGGGAGGGAGAGACTCGGGTGCTCAGTTAATTTGTTAATGACTATCCCAAGTGGGTTGTTGCTTTGCCTGCTGACATGTGAGGTGGAGTCACCGCTCCGTTGCTCTGCTCCGGGCTGGTTGGTAATTCAGCCACAAACGCAGCTCCCTCTTAAATAATCACAAGGCAGTAATTTGCTGCAGTGCTCACAGATGAGCATGTTTCCTGCACGCACCATCGCCTGGCTAAACGTGGTGGCAGCTGTGGGGAATTGCTCTCCCTTCCCCCTGTGGATGCCAGCCCCGTTCAGGACCCAGCCTGCTCACCAAGGGAATGAGGAGAAGGTGATTTGCCTTCCCCTGACAGCTCTGGCTTCTTGGGCACCTGCTTAGACCACACCTTGAGTCCTGTGTCCAGTTCTGGGCTTCTCAATTTAAGAAAGATGTTGAGATGCTGGAATATGCCCAGAGAAGGGGAACAAGGCTGGGGAGGGGTCTCGAGCACAAGCCCTATGAGGAGAGGCTGAGGGAGCTGAGGTTGTTTTGCCTGAAGAGGATGCTCAGGGGAGACCACATTGCTCTCTACACCTACCTGAAGGGAGGTTGTATCCAGGTGGTGGTTGGGCTCTTCTCCCAGGCAAGCAGCACCAGAACAAGAGGACACAGTCTCAAGCTGTGCAGAGGGAAGTTTAGGCTGGAGGTGAGGAGAAAGTTCTTCCCAGAAAGAGTAATTGTCCATGGAATGTGCTGCCCAGGGAGGTGGTGGAGTCACCATCCCTGGAGGTGTGCAAAAAAAGCTTGGATGTGGCACTTGGAGCCAGGGTTTAGTTGTCAGGAGGTGTTAGGGATCAGGTAATAGGTTGGACTTGATGATCTCTGAGGTCTTTTCCTGGTTGATTCTGTGACTGATTCTGTGAGAGGAAGCATCCTGGCCAAACACCTGCAGATGTCTGTCTCATGTGTTTGCAAGTAAGAGCATCTCTCAGGGAGCATTTAGAGGCAACCCCACAGTCTCTCCTGTATCTACAACACAGCAGAGCTTTGCAGAAGGGTTCCCTTGCTATCTTTCTTCATTCTTGAAACTTTGTGGTTTCATGTCAAGGTGCAGGCCCTGCTCTCCTCACAGCCATGTGTCTGCACTGGCCCTTCCCTGGACTGGTTATGCTGCACTGCAAGGAGCAGCCCTGTGCTGCACCCCTGCACCTTGCTGGCTTCCATGTCACTGATAAAAGCTAAGAGAACAAAACAGCTTTAGACCAATGTGTGGTTTTCATGAACAAGGAGCAGGACAGACCTGCCCCCATGGAGAGCAGGAGCAGAACAGACATCAAGGCAGGGAGAGGTGCCCCTACCCTGTGCTGGTTTAGCCTCCTGTGTTATGTTCAGCAGAACTCAGTCCCCTGCTTCATCTCTCCCATGAAGAACAGCAGAGACCAAATTCACCTCTCAGCTCTGGAGGCTCAACTCCAATTATTGGAGGTGAGGCACTGATTGCTCTTCACACACAGGCATAAGGCACCTGTAGAGACCTTGGGAGCTGGAGGTGTCTGGGGAATAGCAAGAGACGGAAGGTTTTGCATGACGATGATTGGGAAGGGAGAAAAATCAGGGGAAAAAAAAGAAGGACCTACATGAGAAGAGCAGAGGATAAAAAGCTGTGACTGGGAGGGTGAGACTACCTCTAGGCTAGGTCTTGAAGGATTTTGGCAGCAAAGAGATTAAAAAAAGGGGATTTCCTTGCAGATGAGGAAAACCAGGATTCTGGTTCCTTCATAGAAATCAGAGGAGCAAACTTGCTGCAGGCTGGTTTGCAGAGAGGATGGGTTTGCACAGCCAGCTGCAAACACATGCACAGCAAAGGACAGGAGCAGAAGTGCCTTCTGTCTCTTCCTCTTCCAGGGACCAGATTATAACTGGAAACACCAGGAGAGTGTGGTCAGCTGCTCCCAGGCCCTGTAAAGCTGTGCAGTGCGTATTTGCAGTGCCTAAAAGTGGGGCTGTGCTCCTTCTGCTGCCAGTGGGGAAAGACTGGAAGCTGCAGAGGGCAAATCTTGCCCCCTAAGTGAAACTGTGAGGTGCAGGCAGGTCTCCCTCATTCCTTTATTTATCCACAGAATCACAGAATACATCCAGCTGGAAGAGACCTCAAAGTTCATCCAGTCCAACCCCTGACCCAGCACTGAAGGATCAACACTAAACCATGGCCCTAAGCACCAGGTCCCCAGGCTGCTTGAACACCTCTAGGGATGGTGACTCCCCCACTGCCCTGGGCAGCCTGTTTCAATGTTTGAGAACCCTCCCTCTGAAGAAATATTTCCTAACATCCAGCCTCAACCTCCCCTGGTGCAGCCTGAAACCATTTCTTCTGGTCCTGTCACTTGACACCAAGGAGAAGAGCCCTGCTCACTCCAACCTCCCTCACACAAGAGGCAATGCAAGGCTGGGGAACAGAAGAACAGGTTTTTGGTTTTGATCTTGGGAAACAAAAAAGATCTCTTTGCTCCTTCAGTTTACAAGACCTCAGAAGCAGAGTTGCCTGTGAGGAGGAGAAAACCTGAAATATTGAGCAAATTTCAAGCCAGTCAGTAGAGCACTGAGGGAGCCACAGCCCCAGCTGTAGGCATCAACGTGACAGCATTACCATAATAAAATAGAATCATAGAATGGTCCAGGCCAGAAGGGACCTCCAAAAGTCATCCAGTCCAACCTCCCCACACTCAGCAGGCACATCCTCAACTAGATCAGGTTGTCCAGAGCCCTGTTGAGCCTCACCTTGAATATCTCCAGGGATGGGGCCTCAACCACCTCCCTGGGCAACCTGTTCCAGTGTTCCACCACCCTCATAGTGAAAAAATTGTTTCTAACATCCAAACTAAATCTGCCCTTCTCTAGTTTGAAGCCTTGCCCCTTGTTCTGTCACTGCAGGCCTCTTGCAAATAAGGGGCAGAGAGATTGTGATTGGGATCTTCTAATCATTAAACTGAAATTCCCCTTCATGAGAGGCAAGAGCTACCTCCTCCTCTTCCTAAACAGATCATAGAATCACAGAATTGTCAGGGATGGAAGGGACCTCAAGGCTCTGACAGTTCCAACCCCCCTGCCATGGGCAGGGACACCTCACACCACAGCAGGTTGCTCACAGCCACATCCAGCCTGGCTGCAAAAACCTCCAGGGATGAGGCTTCCACCACCTCCCTGGGCAACCTGTGCCAGTCTCTCACCACCCTCCTGGGGAAGAATTTCTTCCTAACATCCAATCTGAATCTCCCCATTTCTAGTTTTGCTCCATTCCCCCCACTCCTATCACTCCCTGACATCCTAAAAATCCCTCTCCAGCTTTCCTGTAGCCCCCTTCAGATACTGAAAGGCCACAAGAAGTTCTCCTGGGAGTTTTCTCTCCTTCAGACTGAACAGCCCCAACTCTCTCACAGCAGAGGAGCTCCAGCCCTCTGATCATCCTCATGGTCCTTCTCCTGGCTTTTGGGTGATGCATTTGGTCCTGGCCTTTGGGTGATGCATTTGGTCCTGGCCTTTGGATGATGCATTTGGTCCTGGCCTTTGGATGATGCATTTGGTCCTGGCCTTTGGATGATGCATTTGGTCGTGGCCTTTGGGTGATGCATTTGGTCGTGGCCTTTGGGTGATCCATTTGCACAGCCAGCATGGCATGACCTATCCTCCATAAAAGCCACACTGGGCTCTGTCCTCTGCTCACCTTCCAAAGTGGCTAGAAATGGAGAGGTGAGGATGAAGGCTCTCTAGCTGTCACGATTGCTCTTGCCCCATTTCCTTAGGCGTGGGTGCCGTGTTTGGTAAACTCCAGGCATATGGTTCCAGTCCCAGTTTGTTCCCTGCACTAACTTCCCTCCTCTCCAGGCTGGCAATTTTGTATGCTAATTCTCTGCAAATAGCCTCAGCTCCTGACATCTTTTAATACCTCCTTCCATTAAATCTCAACAGCCTCACCTCCTGATGGTTGGACCCACGTTGATTTTCTAGGTCAAACTCTTCTGCAACGTCTTCACATTCGCCGAACTACTACTAAAATAGCCTCGTGTCTTCCTGGATCAGTAACCATTTGGAGGCAGAGTCTGTTTGTTATCGTGCTCAGGAATAAGTGGTGCCTGCAATAAGCAACATTTGCTCCTGCAATCTGTGCCCTGAAAAAAAAAAATTGAAGCCTCCACGATGGCTCAGTCCCCACTCCGACTAGGGAGAGCTAAACTCGGTCTCCAGCACAACCTACAGCCTCACTGCAGAGTCCTTCTCCAGACTGCTTCTATTTTCATCAGCCTGACCCATCCTCATCTTTTGGTCTGTCCCTGCTAGCCTGGTTCCACTCCCTGTGTTGTGGAGGTGATTTTGTGCTTCTCCTCTCCTGTCTCTGGGTCCATCTCTTCTTTACAGGACTCTTCTGAGGTTTGCCACCCTTCACCTCGGTGTGACAACCCAGGTCTCACCAGAGTGAATTTGTTCTCTGGAAGAAGGGCCACCAGGATGAGCAGAGGGCTGGAGCACCTCTCCTATGAGGAGAGACTGAAAGAGTTGGGGCTGTTCAGTCTGGAGAAGAGAAGGCTCTGAGGTGACCTTCTTGTGGCCTTCCAGTATCGGAAGGGGGCTACAAGAAAGTTGGGGAGGGACTTTTTAGGCTATCAGGGGGTGACAGGACTGGGGGGAATGGAATAAAGCTGGAAGTGGGGAGATTCAGACTGGATGTGAGGAAGAAGTTCTTCAGCATGAGAGTGGTGAGAGCCTGGAATGGGTTGCCCAGGGAGGTGGTTGAGGCTCCATCCCTGGAGATTTTTGCAGCCAGGCTGGATGAGGCTGTGGCCAGCCTGCTGTAGTGTGAGGTGTCCCTGCCCATGGCAGGGGGGTTGGAAGTGGCTGATCCTTGTGGTCCCTTCCAACCCTGACTGATTCTATGATTCTAAGTTGTTCTCCTCCCTTGAATAGCTCAGGGTCCTCAGAGCTTGCTTATGACATCAGCACTTGGTGGGTCTGTGGGACTGCAGCCTCCTGGTGCGCTTGGCAGGAACAGCCTCAGACACTCACTCACATCTCTCTTCTTTGAACACCTTGCAGCACGATGCAGGTACCTGTGAGCAATTCCTGAGGGATTCTGCCACTGCTACTGTTTCAAGGCAAAGGTTTAACTTAAATCTCTTCTTTTACCCTTTTTTTTCCTCCTTATTATTCTTTTTTCTCTTCTTTTCTCTTCACTCCTTTTCTTTTCTCTTCACTCCTTTTCTTTTCTTTTCTTTTCTTTTCTTTTCTTTTCTTTTCTTTTCTTTTCTTTTCTTTTCTTTTCTTTTCTTTTCTTTTCTTTTCTTTTCTTTTCTTTTCTTTTCTTTTCTTTTCTTTTCTTTTCTTTTCTTTTCTTTTCTTTTCTTTTCTTTTCTTTTCTTTTCTTTTCTTTTCTTTTCTTTTCTTTTCTTTTCTTTTCTTTTCTTTTCTTTTCTTTTCTTTTCTTTTCTTTTCTTTTCTTTTCTTTTCTTTTCTTTTCTTTTCTTTTCTTTTCTTTTCTTTTCTTTTCTTTTCTTTTCTTTTCTTTTCTTTTCTTTTCTTTTCTTTTCTTTTCTTTTCTTTTCTTTTCTTTTCTTTTCTTTTCTTTTCTTTTCTTTTCTTTTCTTTTCTTTTCTTTTCTTTTCTTTTCTTTTCTTTTCTTTTCTTTTCTTTTCTTTTCTTTTCTTTTCTTTTCTTTTCTTTTCTTTTCTTTTCTTTTCTTTTCTTTTCTTTTCTTTTCTTTTCTTTTCTTTTCTTTTCTTTTCTTTTCTTTTCTTTTCTTTTCTTTTCTTTTCTTTTCTTTTCTTTTCTTTTCTTTTCTTTTCTTTTCTTTTCTTTTCTTTTCTTTTCTTTTCTTTTCTTTTCTTTTCTTTTCTTTTCTTTTCTTTTCTTT
>VXBD01005635.1:89795-108609 GCA_013399975.1 Indicator maculatus | reverse complement strand
TTTTTCTTTTTCTTTTTCTTTTTCTTTTTCTTTTTCTTTTTCTTTTTCTTTTTCTTTTTCTTTTTCTTTTTCTTTTTCTTTTTCTTTTTCTTTTTTCTCCTCCTTTTTCTTTTCCTTTTTCTTCTTTTTCTTTTTCTTTGCCTTTCCTTTTTCTTTCCCTTTCTTACTTTTTTTTCCCCCTTTACAGACACCATAGCTCTCTGTTGCTTGGTTCCAAGTAACCCATAGGCTCCTCATTTCTTCCCAACAATGTCTCACAGACACCTGCCTCTTTCCAAAGTTGTGCAGGTCTGAGTTTTTACACATAGAATCATAGAACGGTCTGGGTTGGAAGTGACCTCCAAAAGTCATCCAGTCCAACCCCCTCTGGGCAGATCAGGCTGCCCAGAGCCTTGCCAAACCTCACCTTGAATATCTCCAGGGATGGGGCCCCAACCACCTCCCTGGGCAACCTGTTCCAGTCTTCCACAACCCTCATAGTAAAGAACCTGTCCTAACACCCAATCTAAATCTGCTCTTCTCTAGTTTGAAGCCATTGCCCCTCATTCTGTCACTGCAGGCCTTGGCAAACAGTCTCTCTCCATCCTTCTCGTAGCCCCCTTTAGGTACTGGAGGGTTGTTATTAGGTCTCCCTGGGGCCTCCTCTTCTCCAGGCTGAACAACCCCAGCTCCCTCAACCTGTCCTCACAGCAGAGCTGCTTCAACTCCCTCCTCTGGACCCTCTCCATCAGGTCCATGTCCTTCCTACATTGAGGGCTCCAGACCTGCACACAGTACTCACAGGTGAGATCTCACCAGAGCAAAGTAAAGTGGCAGAATCACCTCTCTGCATCTGCTGGTAACACATCTTTTGATGCAGCCCAGGATGTGTCTGGTCTTGCTCCTCTTTTCTCATTGTCCTTGAACTTCTCTGAGTAGCATCCTGTCCCTCCTCAGGTTTCAAACCATTGCAATCTCCACTGTGCCTTCCTCTTTCATGTCTTCTTTCACATTAACATCCACTCTGGGGCTGGGATCTTACAGATGTGAACAGTTTCTTTCAGGAACACCTCTAATAGTGGCACATATGCCAAACCTCCTCACTCTTGTTCTGTTTACTCCTATTTTTTTCATGGGACAGAGCTTCTGATCACCACCATTTTCCCACTCTCTAGATTTAAGCAGTGAAAAATCTCCCAAATTCCCCCCAAGGCACTTTCACATGAGATCTCTTTTTGCTTTCTTCTCCCTTTCATGTTCTCTGTTTTCCCTCAGAGTGTTTGCTGCTTTCTCTGCCCCAGCCTGCTCTCAATGCTTTATTCAATGTGTTTTTCTACAGAGCAGCCACTGGAGAGGACACTTGGTGGAGAGGTTGTGGGTGGGATGTGGATGAGTTTCAGGGCATGGGGAAGGAATTTGTTCATTATTTCTGGTGTGCAGGGAGAATTGAATGGAAGGGATAAAGGTTTTGGGTGGGATGTGGATGAGTTTCAGGGCATGGGGAAGGAAGTTGTTCATTATTTCTGGCGTGCAGGGAGAATTGAGTGGAAGGGATAGAGGTTTTGGGTGGGATGTGAATAGGTTTCAGGGCATGGGGAAGGAATTTGTTCATTATTTCTGGTGTGCAGGGAGAATTGAGTGGAAGGGATGGAGGCTTTGGGTGGGATGTGGGTGGGTTTCAGGGCATGGGGAAGGAATTTGTTCATTATTTCTGGTGTGCAGGGAGACTTGAGTGGAAGGGATGGAGCTGGGTGGCCAGCCCTGAGCAAACTGCCTGTCTGTTTGACTGGCAGCCTGCTGTGGCATCCAGAGGAGTGGAACGGATGTCCCAGATAGACCATATCATACTTTCCCTCCCTCCCATTGTACCAGCCCTCAGCTATCAATGAAGCTGAGCTCTCACTATGTCTCCACTGACCTCCTGGTAATGTAAGGACACTGATAATCTCATATTTTATTCAGCAGCTATCTCAGAGCCAGTTCATGCTTTATTGCAAGGGGAGCACCCTGCTGCCAGCCTCATCATCCAACCTGTTGTGCCCTCCTCCCTCGGCGCCTTGGCATCAGGCAGCTCCTTCAGCTCTCTCCTTGAGCTTTGAAGATGCACATCTCCAAGGGCCAGGCCTGGCACAGACTCCTCACACAGCTGCTGAAACACTGGCAGCCTTTTCTTGGAGGCAAGGACACGTCCTGAACCCGTGGCTTGCTTCTCCAGGTGCGTGGGGAAGGTAAAAGAGGAGGGGAGGTGTTTGTGCAGAGAGGGGCAGCAGCCTGAAGCTGTGCTGGGGCTGGGTTTTGTCTTGGCATGGCAGGAGGCAGATCCTCTGCAGACCTCACGGGGGCCTGCACCATGCAGGGTGTGAGAGGCAGTGATGTTCTTGCAGCCATCTAGGAAGATGTATCTGATGTCCCTGGAGGAGTGGGAGAGGTTGTGCTCGGGCAGTGGGGAGAGGCTCCTGGCAGCACGCTGCAGAGCTGGTGCTGACATCATTGCTGGCCTCACCTAGGCATAAAATAAACCATTAGCATGAAAACTAGGAACATCTCCAGCTCCTGAGCCTCCTGTTCCCCCTCATTCTCCATACCAACCAGCTTTGGCAAAAGTTACCTGAAAAACAGTAACAGAGCTCCATCACAGACTGTCATGTCAAAGTCAGAATCATAGAATCATGGAGTTGTCAGGGTTGGAAGGGACCTCAAGGATCAGCCAGTTCCAACCCCCCTGCCATGCCCAGGGACACCTCACACTACAGCAGGTTGCTCACAGCCACATCCAGCCTGGCTGCAAAAACCTCCAGGGATGAGGCTTCCACCACCTCCCTGGGCAACCTGTGCCAGTCTCTCACCACCCTCCTGGGGAAGAATTTCTTCCTGACATCCAATCTGATTCTTCCTATTTCTAGCTTTGCTCCATTCCCCTCGATCCTATCACTCCCTGACACCCTCAAAAGTCCCTCCCCAGCTTTCCTGGAGCCCCCCTTCAGATCCTGGAAGGCCACAAGAAGGTCTCCTGGGAGCTTTCTCTTCTCCAGACTGATATCCACCAAAATTAAGACGTTTCTGTGCTGGTGACAGAGGAAAAGCTTGAATCTCATGCTCCAGCTCATAGATGCCTACAGTTACCAGCAGCCTGGGTGTGGGAGTCTGTTGTCAGAGGCAGACAAGTTGTCTCCATCATTTTTGGAGCTGTTCCTCTTTACAGGAATGAATAAGCACCGAAGGGCTTAAGACTTGAAGCTGCATCTTCAGGGGGAGGCTGACCCTGCGCCCTCACAAGCAGCCTTCAGGCTCCTTCCATCCTGAGCCACTGAATACTGAAACTTTCTCCCCAGTTTTGTACTTTTGCTGTGTAAAAGGCAGGTGGGGCGGGGGGGGAGGAAAAAGACAAACCCATGACCAATGAGGGCCTACTCTACTCTTTGATACCTGGCAGAAACCTCCAGAGTTGACAATGAGAAAAAGGCGACCAACCCAGTTCATGGATAATTCATCTCATGCATAACTCATGGCCACACTTTTCATGGATAATTTAGGATGAGGGCTTACAAGATCAGCATCTCACATGGAAGTGGAAGGGCTCTTGTGAATGAAGGTGGTGGCAAAGTCTAGCTGTGGGACAGAGGGGTTGAAAGTGGCACGGTGCCAATGGCTGGGACCCAGCAAACGCTGTGGTTCTTTGAATGTTGATGGCTCCCAGCCTGACCAAACCCAAAAGGTGTTTGGCACAGTCTCCTAGCTCTGAAAGTGGCCAGAAGCTGATCAGTCAACGGAGATATGTGCATCCCAACTCTGCTGTGAGGAAGCAGGAGGTCTGATGGCTTGGAGCTTGTCTGGAAGCCCTGAAATCCCCTGTGCTGGGCACTGGTGAGACCTCACCTCAGCACTGTGTGCAGGTCTGGGCCCCTCACTTCAGGAAGGACATTGAGGTGCTGGAGATGGTCCAGACAAGAGCAAAAAGACTGGTGAGGGGGGTGGAGGGAAAGTCTGATGAGGAAAGGCTGAGGGAGCTGGAGGTGTTCAACCTGGAGAAGAGGAGACTTAGAGGGGACTTTATCACTCTCTACATCTACCTAAAAGGAAGTTGTAGTCAGGTGGGGGTCAGGCTCTGCTCCCAGGCAGCTTGTGACAGGACCAGAGGGCATGGCCTGAAGCTGTGCCAGGGGAGGGTTAGGTTGGATGTTAGGAAGCAATTCCTCACAGCAAGGCTGATCAGGCACTGGGATGGACTGCCCAGGGAGGTGGTGGAGTCACCATCACTGGAGGTCTTTAAGCAAAGCTTGGATGTGGCACTTGGGGCATGGTTTAGCTGGTGTGGTGGTGTTAGGTCATAGGCTGGGCTTGATGATCTCACAGATCTTTTCCAGCCTGAACAATCCTGTGATCCTGTGACAGAGCACCTTCCTGTGCAGCTGTGCCACATAGAGGGTTGACACTGCCAGAGGGTTGACACTTTCTCCCAGCAGTTTGCACCAGCAGCTGGGATGTCAGCTCAGATGGGCTCCAGCACCAGGGCACAAGATGAAAATCGCTCAGTGAGGTCACTGCACTGATAGGACCTGCTTGCAGACCTCAATACACCTCCTGCTCCCCCAGGGCTACTCAGACAGATCAGCATCCTCAGTTCCAAGGTGGTTTGGCTGCAGCAGGGAGAGACTGACCCTTTCTGTGCCAGTGCAGGCACAACTGTTGCCTGTGTTCCATTCATTTTGCTTCAGCCTCTGCTGCTATCTCTGAACACTCCTATCCTTATTCCTCATCATCCTCTTCTCCTCCAAACACAAACCGGAATGGGATGGTTGATATTTTTTTTCCTCAATCCCCCTTGGTGTGAAGTCCCAGAATTTCATGCAGTGAAGGAAGGAATCTGTGCTCTTCCTTAGGCATGAGCTGTACCATGGTAACGTCTTTAAACCACCCAGGAGGAAGGCAAACACCACCCATCCCGAGCCCAGCTCCGTGGATTCGTAGGAGGTTGGATCTTGAAGCTCAACTCACAGGCATCAAACATTTAAACAGACCAGTCAAAGGCTGAATTATTAAAATCCCCCTTCTCTGCAAGAAGATGAGCACTCTCCTTCCCTGGTTCATTGTCTCTGTGGGGTGTCAGAAATACTAAGGCTCATTCTGCCTTTCCTAGCCCCCTTGAGAGACTTGGAACAACTGAAGAACTCCCAGCTGCCAAGAGACATTGAATATTTATGAATCCCCTTAATCACAGAGGCAGGGACCATTCCAGACAGCCTAGATTGTCATCCCTTTGGCCTTGTGTCCTAGAGAGGACTAGAACTTCCTCGCAGAAGCTTTTTCCACCACCCTGGAGCTGATCAACAGCCTGTCCAGTTCAGGTGGCAAGCCTTAGCAGTAGCTTCAGGGACAGAGATACTTCATAGCTGCTCTCGCACTGCCTTTTGGAGGAAGAAATGCAAGGAAAATTACTTTGGGCTGTGCCTCCACAGCTTCAACCTTGCAAGCAGAGAAGCAGCAAATCACAGAGGAGAGTCTCCTGACTTCCTCACTGTTTTCTCACCACCCTTATCCCATTCTTACACCTCATATGGTGTTTGCTTCCACCTCCAAAAGGAATGCAAGCCAAACACAGCCATCAAAGTGAAGCAAGCAGTGAAGTTTTGGGGGTTTGTTGTTGTTTTTTTTTTTTCCCTCCCTCCTCATCCTTGTCTCTTTTTCCTTTCCTTCAGCTTGCACTAACAGAGGGAAGAGGGAGAATTAATCATGAGAAAAGAGGTTGGTCTCTTTGGTCAAAATTAAATCCAGCTCAGAAGAGCAGAGGTTTGACTCTTTAATGTTCTTGTTTGTGTTTCCATCAGGCACAAGAAATATCCTTTTAAATTCTTCATAAGCATTTGGTATGAAAGGGGAAGTCTTTGGGTTTTGGAGGTTTTTTTTGGGGGGAGGGGTTGGGAAGGGTTTTTTTGGGGTGTTATTTTTGTTAAACCTCTGTATTACCTTCTCTCAACTGCCACTAGCACATTGAGAGGCTCTGGTGTGAGGAAGCTTCTGAAAGCTGCCTGCCTTTGACTGATCCAGACATTGTGTAAACACTTTGTGAGAGCTTGCAGCCTTCACAGAGGTTCATCAGGGTAAAAGGCAAGTTAATTCCAGCTGGAGGCATTGAGAAAAGAGCTGGATCTCCAACAGATCTCCAGGTAGAAAACAGGGGGGTGAGGCCCCTGCTGTGGTGCAAAGGCTGTAGGAGGGCTTCTGCCTGACCTGTAGAAGAGCTCTTTGCCAGACTGCAGTGTGGAGTTCCCTTGATGCTGAGCAGGTTTGCAGCAGAGTGTGCAGGGACAGCACCATAGGATCATAGAATGGTCCAGGCTGGAAGGGACTTCCAAAGCTCATCCAGTCTGACCTCCCCACAAGCAGCAGAGACATCCCCAACTAGATCAGGGGTGCCCAGGACCATAGAATCATAGAGAGTCACAGAGTCATAGAATCATAGAATCATAGCATCATAGAGTCATAAAATCATAGAATTATAGAATCATTAGAGTCACAGAATCATAGAAGAGTCATAGAATCATAGAATCAGTCAGGGTTGGAAGAGACCTCAAGGCTCAGCCAGTTCCAACCCCCCTGCCATGCCCAGGGACACCTCACACTACAGCAGGTTGCTCACAGCCTCATCCAGCCTGGCTGCAAAAACCTCCAGGGATGAGGCTTCCANCCCTCTTGTAACAGAGGCTCCAGAACTGGATGCAGTACTCCAGGTGTGGTCTCAGCAGAGTGGAGCAGAGGGGGAGAATCCCCTCCCTTGCCCTGCTGGCCACACTTCTCCTGATGCAGCCCAGGCTCTGCTTGGCTCTCTGGGCTGCAAGTGCTCACTGCTGGCTCCTGTTGAGCTTCTCATCCCCCAGCACCCCCAAGTCCCTCTCCTCAGGGCTGCTCTCAACCCAAAACACAGTAAGAAAAGAGAGTGGCTCTGACTGAGTAGCAACCTGGAGAACTCCCAGCAAAGAATGTATGCAGGGAAGCTGAGAGGGGCGGATTTTAGCTGACTCAGCTATCTCCCTGCTCTCACTCCTGAGGCCAGCTGGTTGTATATGGAGACTTATCATAAAATCATGGAATCATAGAATCAGCCAGGTTGGAAGAGACCTCCAAGATCCTCCAGTCCAACCTATCCCCCAGCCCTATCCAATCAACCAGACCATGGCACTAAGTGCCTCATCCAGGCTTCTCTTGAACATCTCCAGGGACAGTGTCTCCACCACCTCCCTGGGCAGCACATCCCAATGGCAAATCTCTCTCTGTGAAGAACTTCATCCTAACACCCAGCCTAGACCTCCCCTGGCACAGCTTGAGACTGTGTCCCCTCCTTCTGCTGCTGGGTGCCTGGGAGAANCCCTCAGCCTCTCCTCACAGGGTTTGTGTTCCAGACCCCTCCCTAGCTTCCTTGCCCTTCTCTGGACACCTTCCAGCACCTCAACATCTCTCTTGAATTGAGGAGCCCAGAACTGGACACAGGACTCAAGGTGTGGCCTGAGCAGTGCTGAGTACATATTTCTCCATACTCTGCATGAGCCTAGACCCAGCATGAGTGTAAGAAGCTGCTCAAATGCTTATGGAAAAATCTGATGCTTCTTGAAATCATAGAATTGTCAGGGTAGGAAGGGACCTCAAGGATCAGACAGTTCCAACCCCCCTGCCATGGGCAGGGACACCTCCCACTAGATCAGGTTGCTCAGAGCCACATCCAGACTCACCAAAATCCTGGGTGCTTTTCTGTTTGCTCCTGCCTGGAGATGAGCATCTCCAAAACACTTCTGCAGAGGGCTGGATGCCATCCCCATGGCATTGGAGGAGTCTGGCAGAGGCTGCACCTTGCTATTGTGATGTGCTGTTGGCATGCCAGGGAGAATTCTGGGCTCCAGGTCACAAGGAACCACAACTCTGACCCTGGGAGGTGGCAGTGGAGATGGAACATGCCTTGGTATCTGCTGAGCTGCTGTGCATGACCAGCATGTGGAAGATCTGAGGACCATGTTCATTGCCTGATGATCCAAGGGCTGCTATGAGGACAGGCTGAGAGAGCTGGGGGTGTTCAGCCTGGAGAAGAGAAGGCTCCAAGGAGACCTTCTTGTGGTCTTCCAGTATCTGAAGGGGGTTCCAAGAAAGCTAGGGAGGGACTTTTTAGGCTATCAGGTAGTGGTGGGACTGGGGGGAATGGAATAAAGCTGGAAGTGGGGAGATTCAGACTGGACATGAAGAAGAAGTTCTTCCCCATGAGAGCGGGGACCTTAGAGCAGCCTTCCAGTACCTGAAAGGATTCTACAGGAAGGCTGCAGAGGGACTTTTCATAAAGGTGTCTAGCAACAGGACAAGGGGGAATGGTTTGAAGCTGAGGGAAAGCAGAGGTAGAATAGACCTTCAAGAAGTTCTTCAGTACAAGGGTGGTGAGACTCTGGAACAGGCTGCCCAGGGAGGTTGTGGATGTTTCCTTCCTGGGGGTGTTCAAGGCCAGGTTGGATGAGGCCTTAAGCAGCCAATTCAAGTTGTGAGGCATCCCTGCCCATGGTGGGGAGGGTGGAGCAGATGATCTCTGAGGCCCCTTCCAACCTGAGCCTTTCTGGGATGCTGTGAACAGAAGTGTCACACTCTTCTAATAAGGATGGGAGTTGCAGGTCCTGTGGAAAGCACCCATCTCATCAGATGGTGGAGAACACCTGCACTGTGGCCACAGGATGGATGTAGCCTTGCTCAACCCAAAGGTGTGACAGCTGCAGTCTGCACACATCCCATGGCTTTCTATTGTATGACCAGACATGCAACCACCACCCAAAGGGACACCTGTATCCTGCTGTCATCATATACCTGCTCCCATGGGGCTGTGGGATGCTTGACAGGGTGGGATTTGGGCAACATTCCAGAGCTCTCTGGGTTTTATTTCCCCATGGGCAGATGCTGCTTGCTCTGCTCTCAAGTGAGCAAAGATCTCTCAGATGACTTCACACATTTGTGGTAATGCTGCTGCTGGACTGAGGAGTGTGGCCAGCAGAGCCAGGGAGGTTCTCCTCCCCCTTTACTCTGCCCTACTGAGACCTCATCTGGAATATTGCATCCAGCTCTGGGCTCCCCAGTTCAAGAGAGACAGGGATCTGCTGGAGAGAGTCCAAGGAAGGCTACAAGGGTGCTGAAGGGCTTGGAGCACTGCCTGCGGAGGAGAGGCTGAGAGCCCAAGGGCTGTGCAGGCTGGAGAGGAGAAGGCTGAGAGGGGATTTAATCAATGTCTATAAATATCTAAGGGCTGGGGGTCAAGAGGGAGCAGACAGACTCTGCTCACTTGCACCCTGGGATAGGACAAGGGAAATGGATAGAAACTGCAGCACAGGAGGTTCCAGCTCAACATGAGGAGGAACTTCTTCACTGTGAGGCTCACAGAGCACTGGAACAGGCTGCCCAGAGAGGTTGTGGAGTCTCCTTGTCTGGAGCCTTTCCATCCCCATCTGGATGTGTTCCTGTGTGACCTGTGCTGGATTCTCTGGTCCTGCTCTGGCAGGGGGGGTGTTGGACTCTGAGATCTCCAGAGATCCCTTCCAACTCCTAGCACCCTGGGATCCTGTGTGATCCTGTGAGTGAGAAAACCCTGGTGCCTTGTGTCATCCCAGAGCTCTCCAGGCTTGCTGCAGGCATTGCAGTGCCTGCTCCTCTTCTGCAGGGCTCAGGCTTCCTGTCCTAAGACATTTTTTTGCAGCTGTTAAACAACTTTCTGCACTAAAAGCCAGGAGTGAACTGAAGTCCTGCTTGTCAAGAGAGAGGCTGCAGGATTCTCAGCAGTCTGGGAATCAGGAGCAAGGCTGCTTTGTAAATCAGATCTATTAAACACTTAGTAATATCAAAATTTCATGCAGTGCTTTTCTTCAAAGGAGTCTGAGGTGGCTCTGCTCATCAAGTTTTCCCTTAGGCTGACCTGGCCAGTCAAGATCACGTGGGAGGGCGGATTTGATCCCAGGTTAATTCCTAATGAGCCTTTCCTGCTTCCTCAAGGCTTTCTCCTGACATATACAGGAAAAGACAGAGCAGAGCTGAGCCTTTCATCCAGACCTTTGTCAGCTCTGAAGAAGTTTCTGCAGCACCAAGCCTTGCAGTCAAAGGGCTTGCTCTAACAGGTCACAACTGAGTTGTTCTGGTCCTAAGGAACTCTGAGCCTGGATCTGAGGCAGATGGTACAGGAAGGACATGGACCTGATGGAGAGGGTCCATGAGAATGATCAGGGGGTTGGAGCAGCTCTGCTGTGAGGACAGGCTGAGGGAGCTGGGGGTGTTCAGCCTGGAGAAGAGGAGGCTCTGAGGAGACCTAACAGCAGCCTGCCAGTACCTGAAGGGAGCCTACAAGAAGGATGGAGAGAGATTGTTTGCAAGAACCTGCAGTGACAGGACAAGGGACAATGGCTTCAAACTAGAGAAGAGCAGATTTAGATTGGATATCAGGAGGAAGTTCTTCACTGTGAGGGCGGTGGAACACTGGAACAGGTTGCCCAGGGAGGTGGTTGAGGCTCCTTCCCTGGAGATATTCAAGGTGAGGCTTGAGGAGGCCCTGGGCAGCCTGATCTGGTTGGGGATGTCCCTGCTGAGTGCAGGGAGGTCAGACTGGGTGACCTTTGGAGGTCCCTTCCAGCCTGGACCATTCTATGGTTCCTTCTGGAAGTGGATGATCCCCACTGATGCAGGTATTTTATTGAAGAGGAGGCTGGGATGGTCCTTCTGAGCTTTGGCTTTGTGCAGCACTTGGAGGGTGGTGATTGCAGACCTCCATCTGTGGCTAAAAGGCACTGGAATACACAAATAACAGTGTGAAATGGGGAACCTTGCAATCAGCACATCACAAACCAGCCAATGACCCTCTGAATGTGGGTGCCTCTGGTGGTGCCAATCTGGCATCATCAGTCCATCATCAGTCCATCATCAGCCCATCCCAGGTCCTTTAAGGCTGCTGTTAACAGCAGGTCTCCTGTGGTGCAGCACAGAGATCACATCAGTCCCTGTAAAACACAGCTAGGACAGGGCTCTGGGAAGCATTTAGCAGATGCTGCTGGAGATTGGCTTTGGATGTCTCTCCAAACTGGAGAAAGAAACCCAGCCAGCAGGAGTTTGTTGCAGACAGCCCCCAAGCATGGGGAGCCCAACAGCTAAGCCACCAAGCTCCTGAGCTGCCAGAGCCCTCCTCATATGGAATCATAGAACTGTCAGGATTGGAAGAGCCTCAAGGCTCTGCCAGTTCCAACCCCCCTGCCATGCCCAGGGACACCTCACACTACAGCAGGTTGCTCACAGCCACATCCAGCCTGGCTGCAAAAACCTCCAGGGACGAGGCTTCCACCACCTCCCTGGGCAACCTGTGCCAGTCTCTCACCACCCTCAAGGGGAAGAATTTCTTCCTGACATCCAACCTGAATCTGCCCATTTCTAGTTTTGCTCCATTCCCCCCAGTCCTATCACTCCCTGACACCCTCAAAAGTCCCTCCCCAGCTTTCTTGTAGCCCCCTTCAGATGCTGGAAGGCCACAAGAAGGTCTCCTCAGAGCCTTCTCCTCCCCAGACTGCACAGCCCCAGCTCTTGCAGTGGCATCACTCAGCAGGGTTCCCCCGCAAGCATTCCTCTTGTTTCTGTCGGCACTGCAGGTCGCACGTCCTGAAGAGGCTGCCAGAGGTAATCCACAGCCTGTCACGGTAACAAGAGCATCAGGAGGAAGAATGAAGAGACAAAAAACCAGCTGAAGAGTGAGAAACAAAAGAACAGGGGAGAAGTGACAGCGTTATCTTTTCTCTGAGCCACCATTAGTTATTTACGATGAGCATCTGCCTGCCCCCAGCCCCACCCGAGGGAGGGATCCAAGGGTCGGTGGTGAACTCCAGGGATCCAGGGAGGTTCTCCTCCCCCTCTGCTCTGGTGAGGCCACACCTGGGATATTGCATCCAGCTCTGGGCTCCCCAGTTCAAGAGGGACAGGGATCTGCTGGAGAGAGGCCAGGTTGTGGAGTCTCCTTCTCTGGAGCCTTTCCAGCCCCATCTGGATGTGTTCCTGTGTGACCTGTACTGGATTCTCTGGTCCTGCTCTGGCAGGGGGGGTGTTGGACTCTGAGATCTCCAGAGGTCCCTTCCAACCCCTAACATCCTGTGAGCCTGGGATCCTGTGTGACTCTTTCTTTCCTTGCCAAACAAGCTGCTTTGGTCCAAAGGGAGAGGAAGCCTCCATGAAAGATGTTTGCAGTCTATTGCAGCTCACTCATGTGCTCAGCATATGGCAGCAGAGGAGCTCTCTTCTGGGTAGAAGTCTTGTGGTGGTTGGTTCACAGAGGCAGTAGTGTGAGGATAATAAGCACAGTACAGGTATGAGCCACTAACAGGTGAGGGATGACCTGCTGGGAAGCAGGTCCAAGGAGAAGGACTTGGGCATGCCAAGGGACAACATGTTCCCCATGAGCCAGCAAAGTGTTCTCTTGGCCAATGGTGTCCTGGGGTACATGAAGAAGAAGGTGGCCAGCAAGATTGAGACAGGTTCTCCTTCTCTACTCTGTCCTTGTCAGGCCACACTTGGAGTATTGGATCCACTTCTGGGCTCCTCAGTTCAAGAGAGACAGGGAACTACTGGAGAGAGTCCAGGGGAGGCCCTGAAGATGCTGAGAGCCCTGGGGCTTTCTAGCCTGGAGAAGGGGATCTGCTCAATGCTGATCAATAGCTAATGGCTGGAGGGCAAGAGAAGAGGGTTGGACCAGATTCTTTCCACTTCAAGTGGAACCCAGGAGGTTCCACCTGCACAGGAGGAAAACCTTCTCCTCTTTGAGGGTGCTGGAGCCCTGCAGCAGGCTGCCCAGAGAGGTTGTGGAGTCTCTGTCTCTGGAGAGGTTCCAAAACCTCCTGGATACAACCATGGAATCATACAATAACTAAGGTTGGTCAGTCTTGGGGAACCTGCTCTGGGTACCCTTGCTTTAGCAGAGGGGTTGGACTGGATGATCTTCAGAGGTCTCTTCCAGCCTCTGCTGGTCTGTGATTCTGTGACAATGAGGACACTACTGATAAGGAGGAGAGCAACACAGCTGGAAACCAGATAGCTACATGGACAAGGCATGGGGCTGGGAGCAGCCCAGGGCCACCTGCCCCTTGGAGAGAGGTTGTCAGTGGAGGAAACCAGCTGCAAATCTTCTGCTGCACTTGTCTGAGGGAGAAGGAGGGTAGGTCCATCCCAGGGCCACCACCAGCTAGGTGGTGCTGTGGGAACTGAGTGGGTGACCAAGAGGCTTTCATAAAGAGCACAAAACCTCACCCCCAGCCACTTGGACCAAGTGACACCTCTGAGTCATCATTTCTGCTGTCTTGCTTCTCCTTCTCTCCCAAAGACAAACCTCTGAGCCAAGTGGAGAGACCCAGGAGCTGTCTTCCCTGCTGGCAGGTGAGGCAGCTGCGTGCAGGAGCACACATGCACCACCCACATGTGTGTCTTTGGAAAGTGCCTCTCCCCCATGCCTTTCCCTCCTGTTAATCAACCCAGGGCCCAGGAGAGCAGCAAGGACATAAATTTAACATAGGGGCTCAAAATAGTCAAGACAACCTTTCCCTGAGGGCTTTGCCAGAAGGAAAGGAGACACCTGGCAGGGATGAGTGAGGAGAGAAGAACAGAAAGCAAACAGAGCTGGCTGCAGGCTGCCCATCTTCCCTCCAGCCAGGTCTAGGGCAGAAAGAGTGTGACAGGAGGGACACAGAGGGCACAGACTAGGTCACTTCTTCCCCTGCAGCTCTGCAGAGCACTTTGGACAGGCCTTGGAGCAGCATTTTTCCCCCTGAGCCCACGGAGGAAACGGGAGCCGTGCAAACCGGTGAGGCGTGGGATTGAACAAATTAATGATCTGAGGAAGGTGGAGAGGAATCAGCTGGTGAAAAAAACCCACAACAACGCAGACCACAAGAGCTGAGGATTTTATGACAGGGGTCACAGGCTCACACATCCCTTCTGGATCCAGGCTGCCATCTCCACGGGGTCCCTCATCCCTGGGTGGCTGCACATTCAATGCCTGCATGAAAGAGCAGGGCAGAAATGATCACAACCAGCTAATTAGCGGCGAGGCGGCCGGGAGGGCTGCACAGGCAGATAGTGCTGCAGAGCTGTGCAGTGGCAGAGCTGGCATTGGCAGGGGGGTTCTGCTGAAGCCAAAAAAAAGAGCAGGGGAAGATCTGAGGTGAGGGAACTCTGCAGACAGCCCAGTTGGCAGTCACTGACCTGGGTCTGTGTAAGGCTTTTTGCACCCCCGCGCCTGCTGTGCTGTTTGGGCATGAATCAGTTCCAGCAGAAGCTCATCTCCAAGGAAGGCTAAAGCCCCCCTGCTGCCAACAGCAGCCTGGGGGAGCACTGCTCTGAGCAGGCTTGCTTGGGCTGATTTGTGCAAATCCCTGCTGCCCCTGAGCACAGGAGGTGTCACCAAATAAAGGAGAGGGCAAGTGGTGCCTCTTTTGGGGGTGAAAGTAAAAAGGAGATGCAAAGGCTTAGATGTTTCTCTTATGGAAAGGATTCTATGGGTGCCAGGAGAGACCCCACTGCTTGTTCCTGGTGTGGGCTTGGTATTTGGCTGGACAACCATAGAATTAGAGAATGACAGAATGTTAGGGGTTGGAAGGGACCTCAAAAGCTCATCCAGTCCAACCCCCCTGCCAGAGCAGGGTCACCTAGAGCAGATCACACAGGAACACATCCAGGTGGGTTTGGAATATCTCCAGAGAAAGAGACTCCACAACCCCCTTGGGCAGCCTCTTCCAGTCTTCTGTCACCCTCACAGGGAAAAAAAATTTCTCATCTTCCCATGGAACTTCCTATGCCTCAACTTCCACCAGGTTGGAAAGCTCCTCAAGGCACCTTAGGACAAGGGGCAATGGATAGAAACTGCAGCACAGGAGGTTCCACCTCAACATGAGGAGGAACTTCTTCACTGTGAGGCTCCCAGAGCACTGGAACAGGCTGCCCAGAGAGGTTGTGGAGTCTCCTTCTCTGGAGCCTTTCCAGCCCTGTCTGGATGTGTTCTTGTGTGACCTGTGCTGGATTCTCTGGTCCTGCTCTGGCAGTGGGGTTGGACTCAGTGATCTTCTTCCAACCCCTAACATCTTGTGAGCCTCCGATTATCTGGTCCAACCTTGCCCAAGCCATCCTTTCCCACTTGGCTGGTGGGGTTAGCAGGGTCTGCCTGTGCTGATGGTGCTGTGTGCCACAACCACCCTGGCAGCAGCCCTGAGCCCAGCTTTCCCCAGCCCATTTTCCTCATGCCATCAAACATCTGCTGCCCAGCATGAGCGGCGCTCGGTGCCCGCCGGGGCTGCGTTCAAGGCACTGCCCTGGGGCTGTGAAGCACCAGAGCCCATTGCCAATCTGCCAGCCCAGCTGTCAGCCATGGCTGTGGGCAGCAGGGCCAGCCAAAGCCTCCTTCCCACCACACACCAAGCACCAGGGTGCCAGGAGCAACTAGGGCTCTTGTGGCTGCAAACTGATGGCTGCCCTGGGGAGAAAGCGTTGGAGACCTCCCCGCTTGTGCCTGGCAAAAGCTCCAACCTTGTGTGGAGTGGAAAGGACCAAAGGTAAAAAATAAAACTTGTGGTGTCCTCTGCTTTTTATTGTATCTGTTGGTTTGGATTTCCTCTGTGTATTTTCTCTGTGTATTTCCTATGTTTTATTTTCTCTGTGTATTTTCTCTGTGTATTTCCTATGTTTTATTTTCTCTGTGTATTTTCTCTGTGTATTTCCTATGTTTTGTTTTCTCTATTTTATTTTCTCTGTTTTATTTTCTCTGTTCTGTTTTCTATGTTCTATTTTCTATGTTCTATTTTCTCTGTTCTGTTTTCCCCGTTTTATTTTCCCTGTTTTATTTTTTCTGTTCTATTTTCTCTGGTTTATCTTCTCTGGTTTATTTTCCCTGTTGTTTATTATTTTCTCAGTGTTGTTTCATGTGTCAGTTTTCCAGAGGGTTGCCAATCAGTCTCATTTCAACACAGTCAGTCCCCACATCTCTATCTACATCTATACATATTTTCTGGGGGCAATTAGCTGGCATTTAATATTAAATGCTCAGGATGGGGAGCTGGCTGTAGAGTTTATCTAGGTAATTAGATATATATGTGCACACATAAAGAGATGCATAACTCTGTCTGCAGTGTGTATTGGTGAGGAAGGGCCAGGGTAATGTGCCATGACAATATTTATCTCCTGCCTTATTTACACCCTGGTAGCTGGAGGAGTACAGCAGGGACTGCACAGGAACAGCCACAGGCAGCCACACACAAGGAGACAGACAGACAGATAGCTGCAGAGCCAGGATGATTCAGGGGAGGAGGGGAAGAAAAAGGTTTGGGGACCTGGAGGTGCAGCAGCAAAGGAAGAGTGAGCAGAGGACCCAACAGAGGCTCAGGAGCTGCCCTGGAACAGAGCGGCACAGGAGGTAGCTTGGGTGAATGTCTTCATTTTGCCCACAGTGGGTTGTGAGGTTTGCTGCAGTGGAGATTTCCTAAGCTCTGGGTGTGAGCAGTGCAGCTGCCACAGAGCAGAGGAAACCTCCTGCCTGTCTGGATTCAGGACATCACTGCAGCATCAGCCCCAGGCAGTGAGCAGAGGTGGTTCCTTTGGCACCAGGACAGGACTGGTACCAAGCCCCAGCCTCAGCCAGGTGTGGGAGCAGATGTTGGAGGAAAAGCCAATCTCAGAAACATGAAAGCTGCCAACCAGCTTTGGCTTTTTTTGCCAATAATTTTTCCTGAGGTGAAACTCTTCCTTGTTCCAGCTGGAGTCTTGGGAGATGGTGGTGGGGACCTGGCTGGCTGGTTCCTGTTCCAACCAGGCATCTGGCCTCTACTTGGAGGCTCCACCAGCCTTCCTGGCAGTCAGAGGGGGAGTGAGACCTGGCATGCCACTGGCCTGCAGCACTTAGCTCCTCTGGAAGTGCAGGACAGCATCTGAGAGGGGCAGCAGGGTTAGAGGACCAGGGAGATTTTCCTTTATGTCCTACAGAACCACAGAATCTTAGGGGTTGGAAAGGACTTCCAGATATCATCAGGTCCAACCCCCTGCCAAAGCAGGGGCACCCAGGACAGACCACACAGGAACATGTCCAGGCTGGCTTTGAAAGTCTCCAGAGAAAGACTCCACAACCTCTCTGGGCAGCCTGCTGCAGGGCTCCATCACCCTCAGAGCAAAGGGTGAGAAGGAACCTCCTGTGTCTATCCATTATTCCTTGTCCTGTTACCAGGTGCCATTGAAAAGAGCCTGGCCCCTTCTTCTGGACACCCTCCCCTCAGATATTTGTAGACATGGATCTGATCCCCTCTCAGCCTTCTCTTCCCAGTTCTCTTAGTCTTTCTTCATAGGAGAGATGTTCAAGAAGTCTCATGGGAGCTGAAATCTGCCACCATCTCCAAACTCTGTTCCACCAGGAAGAGAAGTGTCTTTGGAGTTGGTTGTTTGGAGACACAGATTTTTATAGCCAGGAAGGTTTGACCCCTTTGGAGAACTTCACTCACTCACCCCAGCAGCAGGTGATGTGCCTCTTCCCAGAAGGCCAGCAGCTAGCTGGGCACAGCAAGGCTTTGCACTCTGCAATCTTGCAAAAGCAAGCAGGATTTGCTAACCATGCAAATTAGCAGTTTAGCACCAGCAGTAATAAAAACTAACACTGCCATTTCCCCTCCCCAGGCTATCTGGCAGTCAGTGCCGCTCCTGGAACAGCACAGCTGAGGGATGAGAGCTGCTCATGTGAATGCCTTCAGCTCCAAGATCCCAACCCCCTCTGAGAGCAAAAAGCCTCCCTCTTGCTGTAGACCATCCTCAGGCAGAGCATCAGTACAGGTTAGAAGACAATCTGCTGGAGAGCAGCCCTGTGGAGAAGGACCTGGGAGTGCTGGTGGAGAGCAAATTATCCATGGGGCAGCAATGTGCCCTGGGGGCCAAGAAGGCCAATGGGGTCCTGGGAGGCATTCAGAGGAGTGTGGCCAGAGATCCAGGGAGGTTCTCCTCCCCCTCTACTCTGCCCTGGTGAGACCTCACCTGGAATATTGCATCCAGTTTTGGGCTCCTCAGTTCAAGAGGGACAGGGATCTGCTGGAGAGAGTCCAAGGGAGGGCTAAAAGCATGCTGAAGGGTCTGGAGCACTGCCTGGTGAGGAGAGGCTGAGAGCTCTGGGGCTGTGCAGACTGGAGAGGAGAAGACTGAGAGGGNAGCTCAACATGAGGAGGAACTTCTTCACTGTGAGGCTCACAGAGCACTGGAACAGGCTGCCCAGAGAGGTTGTGGAGTCTCCTTCTCTGGAGACTTTCAAGCCTTGTCTGGATGGATGTGTTCCTGTGTGACCTGTGCTGGATTCTCTGGTCCTGCTCTGGCAGAGGGGTGTTGGACTCGATGGTCTTCAGAGGTCCCTTCCAACTCCTAACATCCTGTGAGCCTGGGATCCCAGAGCTCAGTTCATGCCTCAGTCAGTTCCAAGGCTAACTTGTTTGCTTTGGGAAAAAAAAAAAATCAGTTTACTTCTTTGTTTGCCTTCCACCTGTTTCTGTTTGGTTGCCACCACCCTGCTTTTTAAACACACACAGCTTTCCCTCTGGGTTACACAGGCAGCATTAAAATCCTGCCTGCAACTTGATGTGGTGTGAAGCTCTGCAGCCGTCAGAACCTTCTTATATCTCTCTTTACCTATGGACCTTCTCATGTCTCTCTTTACCTATGCCATCCAGCGGGACCTGGACAGGCTGGAGAGCTGGGCACAAGCCAACCTCAGGAGGTTCAACAAGACCAAGGGCAAGCTCCTGCAGCTGGGTCAGGGCAATCCCAAGCACAAATCCAGGCTGGGCAG
>VXBD01005635.1:60976-73188 GCA_013399975.1 Indicator maculatus | reverse complement strand
TCCCATTGGCTCTCTTGGCCACCAGAGCACATTGTTGTTCCATGCAGAACTTGCTGCCCACCAGCACTCCAAGGTCTTTCTCTGTGGAGCTGCTCTCCAGCAGGGCAGCCTCTAACCTGTCCTGGTGCGTGTTGTTATTTCTCCCCCAATGCAGGACCCTGTACTTGTCCTTATTACACTTCATGAGGTTTGTCTGCACCCAGCTCTCAGCCTGTCCAGGTCATGTTGGAGATGCCACACTGCCCTGCCTCAGCCAGAGCACCTGTGGCTGTCTCCCTGCAAGGTTTCTCTGCTCCAGGAAACTCAGATCCTTACCCAGCTCCCTCTGTATTGATAGTGATGGGAGCCACCAGCCTGCATCTGCAACAGGGAAAATTGGATGGGTATCGAGCAGGAATGTGTCTTGTCCCACACACAGCATCTGAAAGCTGGTTTGAAATGCAAATAGGATGGGGGAAAAACTATGGCAATTCGATAGCAAATGTTCCTGAAGTTCCTTCCCATGCAGCACAGATCGTTAGGGAGAGCTCTGCCTGCCCAGAGACCTCTGGCATGGAACAGAAATATGAAACCAGATCCTTCTGATCAGCTGGAGTGGAAGTCAGTGATGTCACATGCAGTGCTCTGGGAACCTGCTCACCTCTTCAGAATCAGAGAATTGTCAGGGTTGGAAGGGACCTCAAGGAGCAGCCAGTTCCAACCCCCCTGCCATGCCCAGGGACACCTCACACTACAGCAGGTTGCTCACAGCCACATCCAGCCTGGCTGCAAAAACCTCCAGGGATGAGGCTTCCACCACCTCCCTGGGCAACCTGTGCCAGTCTCTCACCACCCTCATGGGGAAAAACTTCTTCCTAACATCCAATCTGAATCTACCCATTTCTATTTTGTTTCCATTCCCCTCAGTCCTATCACCCCCTGACACCCTAAAAAGTTTTTCACAGCTTTCTTGGAGCTCCCTTCAGATCCTGGAAGGCCACAAGAAGGTCTCCTGGGAGCCTTCTCTTCTCCAGACTGAACAACTCCAACTCTCTCAGTCTGTCCTTATAGCAGAGCAGCTCCAGCCCTCTGCTCATCCTCATGGCCCTTCTCTGGACACCTTGCAGCACCTCCAGATCCTTCTTGTAACAGAGGCTCCAGAACTGGATGCAGTACTCCAGGTGTGGTCTCAGCAGAGTGGAGCAGAGGGGGAGAATCACCTCCCTTGACCTGCTGGCCACACTTCTCCTGATGCAGCCCAGGCTCTGCTTGGCTCTCTGGGCTACTACTGCTGGCTTCTGTTGAGCTTCTCATCCCTCAGCAGCCCCAAGACCTTTTCTTCAGGGCTGCTCTCAAGCCAGTCCCAGTTTCAGCTGTTAGGCAAAGGTGATATTTCTTATTCCCTTGATCCCATCAGAAAAATCATTCCAGGAGCCTGTCTCTCCAGTTAAAACCCTTCTCCTGCCTTCCAGTGGGAATTGATTTGTGGTCTGGCTCCTCTTATGCAAACATTGTCCTTTGAGTTAAGTAGCTTCTTCCTTCCTGGTGTCTGGGTGATGGATTGAGGGAGAGTGTGTTTGCCATTTCAGCTGTCTCCCACAACAGCTGCTGCTTCAAGGGAGAGAAGGATGGTGGTTATCTTTGTAAACAGCTTTCTCTTAAAGAAAAAAAAAGTTAAAAAAAAAAAAGTGATTGTTTCCAGAAAGCAGCCAACAGCTTCCCAAGATCAACACTGAAGAGCTTGGAGGAGATCGGAGATTTTCGTGGGAGAACTGAATCAGGAAGTTCTGTGCAAAATTAAAATGGGAACTTTTCTTCCAGAGTTCAAAGTTTCCCCCCCCCCCTTCTTTTTTTCCTTTATTTTTGGGTTGAAAAGTCACCTGAAATAGAAAACCAACATAAAATAGAAAAAAAAAAAAACCAACTTCCAGAGAATTGTTTCTTAGGAGAAATCTGCAGGCTGGTGCAGCTTAGCTGGGATATGAAAGTCAGATTTGGGTTCCTGAGGTATCACAGGATCACAGGCTCACAGGCCTGGAATCCAGACATGGCAGGGATAGATTCCAGGCTCACAGGATGTTAGGGGTTGGAAGGGACCTCCAAAGATCATCCAGTCCAACCCCCCTGCCACAGAACCAGCACAGGTCACACAGGAACACATCCAGATAGGGCTTGAAAGGCTCCAGAGAAGGAGACTCCACAACCTCACTGGGCAGCCTGTTCCAGTGCTCTGGGACCCATTGATGTTGAAGGGTGACTTTGAACAAGTCCTTCTCCCTGCCTGTCTTTCTCCATCTGTAAAGCAGGAAAAGTGAATTCACCCAGCAGGGGCAAACGAGGCACGAAGAAGCTGTGGAGTTGTTGGAGTTGTTGTCCCACCAGAGGTGGGAACATCACCCAGGAGACATTCATTGCAGAGGAGAGGGATGAAGGTAGAGTAGAAAAGTCCCAGTGCTGTTCAGGGCAGGGGATGGGAAGGTACAAGGACTGTTGCAGAAGGGACTTGAGTGTCCTGTCCCGCAACAGGACACAGTTTGGGTGAACTCACAATCATAGAATCGTAGAATGTCAGAGGTTGGAAGCGACCTGCAGAGATCATCAGNTGACCCCCACCCCTCAGCTATTGATAGACATTGATCAGATCCCTCTCAGCCTTCTCTTCTCCAGACTAAACAGCCCCAGGGCTCTCAGTCTCTCTTCACAGGGGAGCTGCTCAAGTCCCCTAAGCATCCTCCTGGCTCTCCCTTGGACTCTCTCCAGCAGACCCAGTGGCTATTGTCAGGACAGGGCAACCTGGGGCACTGCACTGTTAGACTTTGACTTTAGCAACTCTTCTGCCACTGCTGCTCCCCTACAGCTCTGCTTTGCCCAAGGGAAGGGCACAGCCCCATTCAGAGGTGACTGATACTCCACTGTGGTGTTGGGCTGATATGCCAGAGAGGAGGAAGAGCAGGGGAAGGACCTGATTCACCTCAACGACTGCATCACAGCCATCTCCCAAGAGCATCAGAGAACAAAGTCTGTTGTGGAGAGTACTTAAATCACTAATTAAAGCTGTTGCCCTCCAGAGGCAGCTCCTTCTGAGCCTGCTTGGAGGCTAGGGGAATGGAAGAGATGGATCATCATCTTGTTTTCCTGTCTCCTGCTTTTCCCTTTGCTTTTTTCCACCATCCCTGCTGCCTGGGGTTCACTCTTTATGCTGACACACGCCTCACCTAAACTCTCCCCTGGTTTGAAGTTAATATAATATTGATGGAGAGGGGTTGGAGGGATTGCAGGCCATTTGCATTCTCCTGTTCCTCTCCATTTCTTTGCCCAAGCCACTCTGGATGAAGTTTGGCAGCTGGAGTGAAGGGGGCCTGGTTGCTATAGCTACCAGCGCTGCCTTCCTCCCAGTGAGGAGGAGGAGACCACAGGACTTCAAAACAAAGCCATTCTGCACCAACTTCTGCCTTTGAAAGTTGGTTCCCCAGCATACTTGAGCCACCCTTCTCCTCAGTCCTCCCCCTCCAGCCACAGTGTGATGCTGGGGAGGAGGAACCACCACCAGCTAGCTCCCTGTAGGCAAGGAGGACCTAGGGATGGGCAACATCTCCAAAAAAAACCTCTGACTGTCTTATCTTGGACTGGGCACTTAATTAGGAGGCCACTTCTGTCCTCCTGGAGGACACATCTAACATGCTGGAGAAGAACAGGGGGAGTTAGTACCTAGAGCCTTTTGGCACTCTGTTCCTTCCCAGGGTTGGGAGAATTGAGAATCATGGAATCAGAGAATTGTCAGGGTTGGAAGGGACCTCAAGGAGCAGCCAGTTCCAACCCCCCTTCCATGGGCAGGGACACCTCACACTACAGCACGTTGCTCACAGCCACATCCAGCCTGGCTGCAAAAACCTCCAGGGATGATGCTTCCATCACCTCCCTGGGCAACCTGTGCCAGTGTCTCACCAACCTCATGGGGAAGAATTTCTTCGTAACATCCAACCTGAATCTCCTCATTTCTAGTTTTGCTCCATTCCCCCCAGTCCTATCACTCCCTGACACCCTCAAAAGTCCCTCCCCAGCTTTTTTGTAGCCCCCTTCAAATACTGGAAGGCCACAAGAAGGTCTCCTTGGAGCCTTCTCTTCTCCAGACAGATCATAAAAAATCCCTCCTTATCTTTCTTGGAGCCCCTTTCATATACTGAAAGGCCACAAGGCCACACTCCTTGGACCCTTCTCCTCTCCAGGCTGAACAACCTCAACTCCCTCAGTCTCCCTATGCCATTAGGTGAAATGGTTGCCAGGGGGGGCTGTGCAACACCTCAGTGGCATTCAACACCAAAATGTGGGGATGCCAATGCCTTGTTTAGTCTGTTCCTACTTCACCTCTCCAATCAGCACAAGGACTGAGCACTGCACCCCAATCCCTGCAGGGCGATCATATCCTGTTGCACCACGGAGTGTCCGGGGGCTGCGAGGAGGAACAGCTGGAGCAGGTCTTACATGCTATGGACTCCCTTTGTTCCCAGGTTACCT
This sequence comes from Indicator maculatus, assembly GCA_013399975.1. NCBI lineage: Eukaryota > Metazoa > Chordata > Aves > Piciformes > Indicatoridae > Indicator > Indicator maculatus. The sequence continues at coordinate 68,694 of VXBD01005635.1, read as the reverse complement.
TGGATTGTCTGCAGTTGTGTCTGGGGGATGCATGCCATGATAATGGTTGCTTATTTGCAGCTCCTGTGGGACTGCTGCCTGGTGAAAGGAAGGCAGAGAGAGGCTGCACGTAGCGTCGGCGAGAAATTCAGCTCGGCAGCGGAGTTCTGGGCCAGGCTCAAGAGCTGCATAAATACCTGAATAAATTAAATAAATAAAAGGAGGGGGGGGAATGGGTGAGATGGCCTTGTTGTGTCAAGATAACTGCACCTTGTCCTCCTGCTCTGCAAACTCTGCTGAGCAGATTTATTAGTTTTAATTAACAGGAGCGGGGAGAGGTGAGGTGGTGGCGGGGGGAGGGGAAAGAGGGAGCTGGGAATACATCCAAATTCCAACGCACGAAATCACTGCTCCTTCCTCAAGATTGAGAGAGAAAGAGGGTGACTCACCAGAATAATAATCAGAAAAGAGATCTGGGTGCCAAGAAAGCCATTTCTCCTCCCAGCCTCGGCACTGGCTCATGGGATGAGGAGGAACTTGTTGAAGGCTGAGTGGGAAGTCCTGGTAGGGTCAGAGTTTGGGGCTGGAGCCTGTGGGACCTTTGGAGTGGGGCAGGTGAAAGCTCTCCTCGAAGCTTCTCCTTTTCTCCACAGCAAGTGGAGCTGGGTTTAAGCTTTTGTCTGTATGGACAGTTCTGTTCTTCACAAGAAATGTGGATTGTTGTTTTTTTTTCATTAGAAGTCCTCTTCCCTAAGAATGAGTGGTTTGGGGTCAGCCAGTCCACTGATGTACCCTCAGTGGGCAGGGTCCTGTCCCACCTGGGCACTGATGCTGTGCCTGTGCAACTCTCCTCTGGACCAGGCTCCCTTGACAAGTGCCAGCACCCAGGGTATGAAAAGACCACAGCAATGTTCTGTAGAATTTCAGAACAGAGATATTTATAGGCTCACAGGATGTTAGGGGTTGGAAGGGATCTCCAAAGATCATCCAGTCCAACCCTCCTGCAAGAGCAGGACCAGAGAATCCAGCAGAGGTCACACAGGAACACATCCAGATGGGGCTGGAAAGGCTCCAGAGAAGGAGACTCCACAACCTCTCTGGGCAGCCTGTTCCAGTGCTCTGTGAGCCTCCCAGTGAACAAGTTCCTCCTCATGTTGAGGTGGAACCTCCTGTGCTGCAGTTTCTATCCATTACCCCTTGGCCTATCCCAGGGTGCAACTGAGCAGAGTCTGTCCCTGTCCCTGTCCCTTCCTTCCTGATCCCCAGCCCTCAGCTATTGATAGACATTGATCAGGTCCCTCTCAGCCTTCTCCTCTCCAGACTAAACAGCCCCAGAACTCTCAGCCTCTCCTCCTCAGACAGTGCTCCAGGCCCTTCAGCATCCTTGGAGCCCTCTGTTGGACTCTCTCCAGCAGATCCCTGTCCCTCCTGAACTGGGGAACCCAGAGCTGGATGCAATATTCCAGGTGAGGTCTCACTAGGGAAGAGTAGAAGCGGAGGAGAACCTCCTTGGATCTGCTGGCCACACTCCTCTGAATACAGACTTAAAGGAGACTTGTAGATGCCCAGCCTGAGGGCTCTGTGTTTCTTCCTGGAGGCACTCTGCATGAGAGAGGCAACAAAACTGGTGAAGACTCTGAAGAACAGATCTGAAGAGGAGCAGCTGAGGAAACTGGGATTGCTTAGTCTGGAGAATGGCAGGCTGAAGGGAGACCTTCTGGATCCCTCCTGCTCACTGAAAGGAGGTTGGAGGCAGGTGGGGCTTCTTCTCTTCTTAGTAACAGATGATAAGATGAGAGGAAATGTTCTTAAGTTGCACCAGGGGAGGTTTAGGTTGGAAATTAAAAGAAACTTGGACTCGATGATCTTTGAGGTCTCTTCCAACCTTCTTGATTCTATGATTCTGTGACTGAAAGGGTTCCCAACCACTGGCACAGACTCCCCAGGGAGGTGTTTGAATTCCCATCCCTGGAGGTGCTTAGAAGAGGCAGAGATGTGTTGCTGAGGGTCAAGGTTTAGACCCAGCCTTGGCAGTGCTAGAGAATTCCGATAATTCATTGGATGTGATGATCTTGAAGGGCTTTCCAACCAGCATGCCTCTCTGATTCTATGACCATGCCATGAGGTGGTGGATACCCAGGGGTGCAGATCCTCCTGCTCTCTTGCAGAGATTAGTGCTGCTGCTGGCTCTGCTGCCCCCCTTGCCACAGTGTCCTTGTGACATCAGGACCAGACTGTGTCACAGGGACTTGTCTTTTACTGCCCTGGGCACTGGGGAATATGATTTTTTTCCATGCCAAAGTCCTAGCAGCCCTGCTACCCACAGGATGCACTCATGGATGCTGGTAGGAAAGTATTTACCTGGGGTGTTGCTTCATCCCAGTAGCAAAGGAGAAGTAAAATAAAAAATCACTAAAAGTCAACTTTCAGGCCAGAAAACACTGAAAATCCAAAACCCCCAAAAGAAAATGTCACTTCCTTTCATTTATTAGAGGTTTTTTTTTCCCCTGTTGGCATCAAGTCAACATTTCCTGCCAAGGATTTGATGAGGATGAAATACATCTCCCTGTCAAATGGGCTGTGAGGGAGCACTGGTTGGGGTCTCCCTGCTTCCCACACAATGCAGCACAAGGAGCCCCCCCTGGGCAACTGCTTGCTCCAGGGCCAGGGAGAGTGCAGTCTCATTAGCCCAGCACATGGATCAGGCCATTAGCTGGGATTAGTAACCAAGAGCTAAGCCTCTCCTGTAGAGTCTTGTTTCATTGCCTGCTAGGTTCTGATTCAGGCAACTTGCCTCTTGCCTGCTGTAGAAATTATCTGTACAGCCTTTGGCCCCTCAGTGTGTGTCCCTCTGACAAGGCTGAACCTTTTCATCTGGCTCCATGAAGGTCCTGAGATCTGCAGGGAGGTGCAAGACTGCCCCAAAGCACAGACTGGGAAGGAAAAAAAAAAAGAGCTTGGGGTTTTTCTCCCATGTTGAAGCTATTCCCCTCTGAAGTTTTCTTTCAGCCCATTAGGAATCATTTAAAGAAGAGGTGGAGAGACTGGGGGCCAACATCTTTGAGGTTCAGAGGTACTCAGGCCACAGACTGTGCCTAAGTCCTCTCTCTGCCCTTTATAGATGTTCATTAAAAGAGCTTCACAGAAAAACAGAGCATCACTTTCCAGGAAACAGCAGCTAGAACATTTTTATCTCTGACTTTTGCAACTCCAACAAGTCCCCTGGGGAAGAGCACAAGCAAGTTTTATTAAAAATAAAAAACCCTCGTGGAGAGGGCTAACACTTTGTCCTCCAGATTTAACAGGAGCTGCTGGAGATGGCACAGACACTTCAGAAAGGCTCCCAGGGCAGAGCAGGACATAAATAAACCCTCCCAATAAAGGCTGGAGAGAGCCAGCACAGTGATGGATGCCAAGCAGCCCTAAGGCCACAGCCAGGTTTGATCTGTCTGGTGGGCAAAAGGCTGGGAACAGCAAGAGTTGCCAGGGAAAACACAGCATGAGGTAGCACTGCGGTGAAAGGCAGCACCATGGTTCCACAGAAAAAAAAAAAAAAAGAAAGAAAGAAATCCACCTGGAAACCCAGCAGGGAGCTGCATTCTGGCCCTGGGATGAAGTTTGATCACTTGGTTTCTCCTGGTTTCATTGATTCTCCAGGCTGGCCTGGCAGAGCACACCCATGGCAAAGCTACCATTGGAAATCACAGGATCATAGAATCAGCCAGGTTGGAAGAGACCTCCAAGATCCTCCAGTCCAACCTATTCCCCAGCCCTATCCAATCAACCAGACCATGGCACTAAGTGCCTCATCCAGGCTTCTCCTGAATATCTCCAGGGATGGTGACTCCACCACCTCCCTGGGCAGCACATCCCAATGGCAAATCTCTCTCTGTGANNNGCCCTTCTCTGGACACCTTCCAGCACCTCAACATCTCTCTTGAATTGAGGAGCCCAGAACTGGACACAGGACTCAAGGTGTGGCCTGAGCAGTGCTGAGCACAGGGGAAGAATAACCTCCCTTGTCCTGCTGGCTACACTATTCCTGATTCAGGCCACTCTTGCTGTCCCAAGAGTGACTCCAGGGCTGTGGGCAGGCAGAGCACTTCCAATGAGGCAGGAGAAAAGGGCTGTCACTGCTTAAAGCACATCTGAATGCATTGCTTGACTTGCAGGCCAGCAAAGTGCATACTTCAGCAGGTGGTTCAGTGCCAGCTGGGAAATTTGGAGAGTTTTCATAGAATTGTTAGGGTTGGAAGGGACCTCAAGGAGCAGCCAGTTCCAACCCCCCTGCCATGCCCAGGGACACCTCACACTACAGCAGGTTGCTCACAGCCACATCCAGCCTGGCTGCAAAAACCTCCAGGGATGAGGCTTCCACCACCTCCCTGGGCAACCTCTGCCAGTCTCTCACCACCCTCCTGGGGAAGAATTTCTTCCTGACATCCAATCTGAATCTACCCATTTCTAGTTTTGCTCCATTCCCCCCAGTCCTATCATTGCCTGACACCCTCTAAAGTCCCTCCCCAGCTTTCTTGTAGCCCCCTTCACATCCTGGAAGGCCAAAAGAAGGTCTCCTCAGAGCCTTCTGTTTTCCAGACTGAACAACCCCAACTCTCTTAATCTGTCTTCATGGGAGAGGTGCTTCATGCACCTGAGATTCATTTTTTCCCTGCCTAATAGGAGCCAAACTCCTGCTACCTACCACCTTTTCTTCAGAGAGAAAACCAAAGAGGATTGAATCTGGACTGTGATTTCTGAGAAGGCTGTCACAATCCAATTATCCCCAAGCTCTGAAGCCATGCATGCCTGAAATCTGCCCAAGGTATACAGAGGGTTTGATGAAGGAAAGGCGACAAAGAGCCACAGAGAAAGTGTGATTTTTTTTTTCCTAAAGCCTCATTCCCCAGGGAAACAGTCCAAGAAATGCTGCTGGGAGAGGTCAGATCTTAGGTCTGATGGCACATGTTCAGATTACTTCATCAGATGCCTATTTGAAACATTTCCATGGATGCTGCTCACAGAAAATTGATCTAATAAATGAATAAATAAATAAATAAAAATAGACTGTGTTAGATTTTCTTTTCCCCACTTGAGAAATGATGACACTGTGGGAAAAAGAAACACACCAAGAGCAACAACAACAGAAAAAAACCCAACCAGAAATGCAGGCCAGCAACAAATGTTGAACAGAAAAAAAAAAAAAGACATTTTCCCTTTTGGAACCCAAAATCAAAATAGGTCTGTTGAAAACAGAAATATTTTCACTCTAACAAGTGCTGTTTGCAGCTTACATCAATCATCAGCTTCACAATGGCACATCCAGAGCAGTGGCAAAAGGATTGGGGGTCCTGATGGGTGGGAGGATGACCATGAGCCAGCAATGTGCTCTGGTGGCCAAGAAGGTCAATGGCATCCTGGGGTGGATAGAAGGGCTGTGGTCAGTAGGTCAAGAGAGAAGTTCTCCTCCCTCTCTGCTCTGCCCTGCTGAGGCCACATCTGGAATATTGTGTCCAGTTCTGGGCCCCTCAGTTCAAGAAGGACCTCAGGGAACTGCTTGAAAGAGTCCAGAACAGAGCCACAAAAATGATGAAGGGAGTGGAAGATCTTCCTCATGAAGAGAGCCTGAGGGAGCTGAGGGCTCTGTAGCTTGGAGAGCAGGAGCCTGAGAGGTGACCTCGTTGCTGATGATAAAGATGTGCAGGGGGAGTGCCCAGAGGCTGGAGCTCTGCTGGGTGATGCCCAATGCCAGCACAAGGGGCAGGGGTGGAAGCTGAGGCAGAGGAAGCTCCATGGAAATAGAAGGAAAGATTTTTTTTCTTTGAGAGGGTGACAGAACACTGGAACAGGCTGCCCAGGGAGGTTGTGGAGTCTCCCTCTCTGGAGATATTCAAAACCTGCCTGGCTGTGTACCTGTGTGATTTGCTCTATGTGACCCTGCTCTGGCAGGGGGCTTGGACTGGATGAGCTTTTGAGGTCCCTTCCAACCCCTAACATTCTGTGATACCTTTGGACCAAGCCTCAAGCTGTCCTGGGCCCCCTCCATGTGTGACATTTGCATCACTGCTGAATGAAATGGTCACCGTGGTGCAGTCAGGAGTATGTTGCACTTTCCTGATGCCAGATTTGCCCTTCCTTGCACAGCACTGATTTATTGACCACATTAGAGGACAATCTTCAGAGTCAGGGAGATGCCAGCAATCAGCCTGATGCTCTTGTTTCTCCTCTCTGTTATCCAGCTCTGAAACTCACAGTAGCTCCATGGCTGCTCAGGGACGAGAGGGCACTCACAAGCTTATAGAATCACAGAATGGGCTGGGTTGGAAGGGACCTCCAAAGGACATCTAATCCAAGGTCATCTAATCCAAGCCCATGCCTGTTACTGCCTCTGTTGTGACACATCTGGTTTCAGAAGGATCAAGACTCCTGGTCCCAGGTTTGGGCAGCTCAGTGCCATGAGGCTCTTCCCCCCTATTTTCCCTTTTGAAAATGGTGTTTGGGGAGCAGGCAAAGGATGGAAATCCTTGCCCCACTGAAAGCTGTGGGACAGGGAGGTCTCACCAGCTCCAAAGGCTTCTGCACCCAATGCACTCAGAGAGCCAGCTGAGAGCTGAGGGGCAGGGAGGTCTCACCAGCTCTAAAGGCTTCTGCACCCAATGCACCCAGAGAGCCAGCTGAGAGCTGAGGGGCAGGGAGGTCTCACCAGCTCTAAAGGCTTCTGCACCCAATGCACCCAGAGAGCCAGCTGAGAGCTGAGGGGCAGGGAGGTCTCACCAGCTCTAAAGGCTTCTGCACCCAATGCACCCAGAGAGCCAGCTGAGAGCTGAGGGGCAGGGAGGTCTCACCAGCTCTAAAGGCTTCTACACCCAATGCACTCAGAGAGCCAGCTGAGAGCTGAGGGGCAGGGAGGTCTCACCAGCTCTAAAGGCTTCTACACCCAATGCACTCAGAGAGCCAGCTGAGAGCTGAGGGGCAGGGAGGTCTCACCAGCTCTAAAGGCTTCTGCACCCAAAGCACTCAGAGAGCCAGCTGAGAGCTGTGGGGCAGGGAGGTCTCACCAGCTCATAGCTGAGAGCTGAGCTGTTTGTGTGCAAATATCCTGGCACAAAGCCACCTCCAGCAGCAAAAAGGGGGGTGGGGGTGAGGGGAAATCAAACCGGAAAGAACATGAAAAATGAATAGGGTTTTAGACTTATTACATTTTCCAGGATTTGCTGGATGGTGGATTTCAAATCCTCAATCAATCAGAACTCAATTGGACTGATCTATTTTCCCAAACCCCTCTTGGCTGGCTCAGGCGTGTGCCTCCCCCCTCCTGCAGAGCCCAGCCCGGGGCTGGCAGCAGGGTGCTCATGCAGGTCCAGGCTGCACACCTGCAACGAACCACCACCTCACCCCCACCCCATGTCTCTAAACACCCCCTACCCTTGCAATTCAACCCCCTTTATACTTTTTTTTCAGGATGGGGACGCATTCTGAGGGGCTTTAGTGCCTCCGCAGACTGCCCACTGTTAGGACACTATGCATTTCTTGTCTCAGTGCGGCTTGTAAAGCAACCTTTTCCCACATGCTTAGAGGTGGCTGTAACTGGTGGCAGGAAGGATCTAGCCCAGAATTGCAAGTTCCATGTAGACTCTCTCCTCAAAAGAGACTAAATGGAAAAAGAAATTTGGTGCTAGGTGCTTCCCTTCATGTGTTATGGCACTATGCATTTCTTGTCTCAGTGCGGCTTGTAAAGCAAC
>VXBD01005635.1:42231-54918 GCA_013399975.1 Indicator maculatus | reverse complement strand
TCCATGGCACAGGGATTGATGTCCATGGCACAGGGATGGATATCCATGGCACAGGGATGGATGACCATGGCACAGGGATGGATATCCATGGCACAGGGGTGGATGTCCATGGCACAGGGATGGATATTCATGATGCAGGACCTCTTTGTTGGTCCCTTCTAACCCCTATCATCCTGTGAGCCTGTGAATCCAGCTGGAGGCTGCCACCCACCTGTGTGCTGGCTGGAGGCTCAGGGCATCACAGCCCCCATAGCAGAGCCTTCAGCAGGACCTGGCTGTTGCCAGCAAAGCATCAAAGCCCCAGGGGCAGCAGAGAGCCCTTGAAACTGTGCAAGGGGCTAAGGCAGAGGCAGGACAAGCTTTGGAGAGAGAAACAAGGATTTCATCAGTCAAAAAGATGCATTGGGATGGATTAGAGAGATATCTACAAGAGAGAGAGGTCACAGCAGAGAGAGCCTGGCATGGGAACTGGGCTCAGAGGAAAATGTGGTTATCAGGTGCAAACAGCAACACCCCCAGGGCATTGCAGTGGGCCAGGATGGAGCAAAAGCTGTTTCAGTTTGCAGCACTGAAGTCAAACATTTCAACTGAGGGAAGAGTTTTTGTGATTTTTTTTTTCTTTCCCTCTTAATGTGATTTTTTTTGGTGGTTGTTTTTCCTTTAGCCCTTCCACAGAAAATGAAAGAGGGAAAAAAAAATCTGTGGAAAAGGCTTTCTTTGTTAAAATCTCCAATTTTCAACTGAAAAACAACTTCCCCCCCACCTCCCCTAGGATACATCTGAAGTTTCTAATGACCACCAAGGAAATGACAGTGATGCTTGGGCTCAGAATTCCCTGGCTCTTCCTCTGCTCCCAGCTTGGGTACAAGGCTCAGGCCCCACATGCTGGATGAGCCACATTTTTCCTACAGCAGCAGGTTGAAAGGGATTTTCCATGCTCACTCCCACCCACAGAGGATTCCCTGCATCCCCCAGCAGCCATGGAAATGGTCTTTTGCCAGCAGACCTTAGTGGATCCCAGCACCCTGGTGCAGCATCCCTGATATTTAAGCTTGCTTTAAATCCCCTAGCCCAAATATGTCCTCCTTCAGCAGCCCATGACCCAGAGGGGTTTTAAGCTGTTGGTTGCAGGATGAAAAAGTCAGGGGGGGGTCAGTGAAGTGGGGCTGGGGTTGGGGTGCATGGGCAAACACCCAACAGCAGCCCCTGAAAAGGGTAGTGTCCAGCCACAGCCACCTTACAAAGTGGCCACAGAGAGAGAGGAAGCTCCAAAGCCTGAAACAAATCCTATTTTAAATCAAAATAATGCTAAAATAGGATTTATTCTAGGATTTGCATCTGGAGAGCCCTCCCTCCCTCTCTCTCTCTCTCTCTCTCTGCTGGTGGAGAGCCAGCACTGAGCAGAGATTTTTTCATGGCAAAGCTCTGCTGGATGCATCCTCAGAGCTGTGTGTGAGGAGGGGGATGCTGGGCTTGCTCCTGGACTGCTCCTGCTCCTGCTCTGCAGGGCAGTGGCTGGGGAAGGGGATGGAGGGAGGGCAGTGCAGGGCACCCTGGCAGGAGAAACCTGCTGGAGTCATCTCTGATAAGCTCATTCCCAAAGCAGTGGATTTTTTTTTATTGGGTTGGTTTTTTTTCTTTTTCCCTTGGCAGAAGTGTTGAGAGAATGCCTGCAAATGAAAACCAAACAGATGAAAGCCCAGAATCATTTATTTGAGAACAGTTTGCAGGTTTTGTTATGCTCTGGTTTTAGCCTGGCACTTGTTGATTGTGTTTGCACTGGGAAGGAGAGAAATGTGACACCAGCTCCATCATTTCATCTTCCTCTCTCTTTTCCTTCCCCCTTCTCCTTCCTTCCTTTCCTGCCCCTCCAACACCCAAAGAAATTGAGAAAGAGGGGAAGATGTTGGATCTTGTGCCTGGTTAATGATTTTCTTGGTGAGGGGCAAGGAAGGAGAGGAGGAAAAAAGTATTTAACCATAATACAGAGCACTTCTGATTGGAAAGAACTTTAAATTCCCTCTTTGAGCCAGAAAATGGACTAAGCAACCTCATGTCCATGAGGTTATCACCACTGCCCTGGGGAGGGGGTTGTGTTTTCACCATCAAAACAAGCAATGGAATGAAAAAAAAACCCAGGCAAAGAGGCTACCAAGTGAAAGCAAGAAGGGAGATGATGGAGATCCACTAAAGAAGGGAGGATGCAAGGGGTGAAAGAAGCTGGAGGTGGGATTTAGTCTGGGCTCATGATGAGGGTTGACAAGAAGATGCCTTGGTCTTGATTGTGCTGCTTTTATGATCAGGTTACTGCCTGGTGAATGCAGGGCAGGCTGTGGATGTAGCCTACCTGGACTTCAGCAAAGCCTTTGACACTGTCTGCCACAAGAAGCTCCTGGCAAAGCTGGCAGCTCGTGGTTTGGACAGATTCACTCTGAAATGGGTCAAGAACTGGCTGGAGGGCTGGGCCCAGAGAGTGGTGGTGAATGGTGCCACATCCAGTTGGTGGCCAGGCACTGGTGGTGTCCCCCAGGGATCAGTGCTGGGCCCCATCCTGTTCAATATCTTTATTGATGATCTGGATGAGGGAATTGAGTCCATCATCAGTAAGTTTGCAGATGACAACAAGTGAGGAGCAGGAGTTGACCTGTTGGAGGGCAGGAGGGCCCTGCAGAGGGACCTGGCCAGGCTGGCTGGGTGGGCAGAGGCCAATGGGATGAGATTGAACAAGGCTAAGTGCAGGCTTCTACACTTTGGACACAACAACCCCAAGCAGCGCTACAGGCTGGGGACAGAGTGGCTGGAGAGCAGCCAGGCAGAAAGGGACCTGGGGTACTGGTTAAGAGTAGGCTGAACATGAGCCAGCAGTGTGCCCAGGTGGCCAGGAAGGCCAATGGCATCCTGGCCTGGATCAGGAATAGTGTAGCCAGCAGGTCAAGGGAGGTTATTCTGCCCTGTGCTCAGCACTGCTCAGGCCACACCTTGAGTCCTGTGTCCAGTTCTGGGCTCCTCAATTCAAGAGAGATGTTGAGGTGCTGGAAGGTGTCCAGAGAAGGGCAAGGAAGCTGAGGAGGGGTCTGGAACACAAACCCTGTGAGGAGAGGCTGAGGGAGCTGGGGGTGTTCAGCCTGGAGAAGAGGAGGCTCAGGGCAGACCTCATTGCTGTCTACAACTACCTGAAGGGAGGTTGTAGCCAGGTGGGGGTTGGGCTCTTCTCCCAGGCACCCAGCAGCAGAAGGAGGGGACACAGTCTCAAGCTGTGCCAGGGGAGGTCTAGGCTGGATGTTAGGAGGAAGTTCTTCACATGGAGGGTGATTGCCCATTGGGATGTGCTGCCCAGGGAGGTGGTGGAGTCACCACCCCTGGAGGTGTTCAAGAGAAGCTTGGATGAGGCACTTGGTGCCATGGTCTGGTTGATTGGATAGGGCTGGGGGATAGGTTGGGCTGGAGGATCTTGGAGGTCTCTTCCAACCTGGTTGATTCCATGATTCTATGATTCTATGATCTACCTGGGCTTGAGTAAAGCATTTGGTGCTGCCTCATGTGACATCCTGGTCACCACACTGGAAAATCCTGGACTTGAGGCATGGAGCAGTCACCAGAGATAAGGAAGAGGCTGGATGGCTGCACTCAGAGACTTGCAGTCAATTGCTGAATGTGCAAAGAGAGACCAGGGGTGAGTGGAGTCCCTCAGGGCTTGGCACTGGGGCCAGTGCTGTTTAACACCTTTGGCAGTGACACAGAACCCTCAGCAGGTGTGAGGATAACACCAAGCTGGGTGGTGTGGCTTACAGGCTGGAGAGAAGGGATCCATCCAGAGGGACTTGGAGAAGATGAAGAGGGGAGCCCAGGCCAACCTCATAGTGCCCAACAAAGCGAGGTGCAAGGTCCTGGGAATCCCAAGCATAAATCCAGACAGAGAATGGATAGAGAGCATCCAGAGAAGAAAAACTTGGGGGTGTCAGTTGGTGACAAACTCCCCAGGAGCCAGCAGTGGTCCCTGGCAGCCCAGCAGGCAGCTGTGTGCTGAGCTGCATCCAGAGCAGGGAGAGCAGCAGCACAGGGAGGGGATTCTGCCCCTCTGCTCTGCTCTGCTCAGACCCCATCTGCAGCACTGCCTCCAGTTCTGGGATACCCAGCACAAGAAGGACCTGGAGCTGCTGGAGAGGGTCCAGAGGAGGCCATGATCAGAGGGCTGGAGAGCCTTCCCTGTGGGGACAGACTGGAGAAGAGAAGGCTCCAGGGAGACCTCAGAGCAGCCTTCCAGTGCCTGAAGGGGCTCCAGGAGAGCTGGGGAGGAACTTTGGACAAGGGCTGGGAGTGACAGGATGAGAGACAATGGTTTTGAGCTGGGAGAGGGGAGATTGAGAGTGGAGATGAGGAAGAAATTCTTTGCAGTGAGGGTAGGGAGACACTGGCACAGGCTACCCAGGGAGGCTGTGGATGTCCCCTCCAGTTCCAGCCCCCTGCCATGGGCAGGGACACCTCCCACCAGCCCAGCTTGCTCAAGGCCTCGTCCATGGAGGTGCTCAAGGCCAGGCTGGATGATCTTTAAGGTCCCTTGCAATCAAACTATTCTATAAGAATCCAGGTTCTCTGCCTCCTGTGCAGAGCAGGGGGAGGCAGTGCCAGCCAGGAGCCTTTGCTCTGGGGGAGAAGAGACCACCCCGGGTGTGAGCAGCAAAGTTCAGCTGGGGGGTGCAGGTTGGGAAAAGAGGTGGCCCTGAGCAAAGAGCCCCTTGCAGGACCCAGCCCTGCCTGTGCTGTGCCAAATCCTTTGGGGACAACCCTAACAGTTTGATGAGGTTCCTCCCATTGCTCCTTCTCTTACAAAAGGGAATTAAAATCAGTAATGCAAAACTGTCCATTGTTTTTGTTTACAGGCTCACAGGATGTCAGGGGTTGGAAGGGACCTCCAGAGATCATCCAGTCCAACCCCCCTGCCAGAGCAGGACCAGAGAATGCAGCACAGGTCACACAGGAACACATCCAGATGGGGCTTGAAAGTCTCCAGAGAAGGAGACTCCACAACCTCTCTGGGCAGCCTGTTCCAGTGCTCTGTGAGCCTCCCAGTGAAGAAGTTCCTCCTCATGTTGAGGTGGAACCTCCTGTGCTGCAGTTTCCATCCGTTGCTCCTTGTCCTATCCCAGGGTGCAGCTGAGCCTCTCCCCTCCCTCTTGACCCCCAGCCCTCAGATATTTATAAACATCTATCAATCCCCCTCTCAGTCTTCTCTCCTCCAAACCTCTTTTCAACATAGCATTTAAACACCCCAAGAAACAAACCAGGAATGTGCAGCTCCCTCCAAAACAATCCGCACAGAATGAGTGGAGAAAACATTGTCACAGTGGTGTTAACTCTATCCAGAGCCTACTAATGAGCTTCTTTCTCCCCACCCTCTCCCTGCCCCCTCCCTGATGCCCTGGCACCAAGGACTGGCAGTGCCTGGGAACGTGGGAAAGGCAAAGCAGGGAGGGGATGGCGTGTGCAGAATGAGCTGTTTGCTTTCCTCTGATTGTTACTATTAATAAAACATTGCATTAAATCAGTGCTGGAAGAGTATAATTGGGATCATCCATCAATTTTCCAGAGGAGAAGAGCTTCCCTTTTGTCAGCTGAGTAGAGCAGCCACTGCTAACCTGGCAGGGAGGGCAGAGAAGGAATGGCCTCCTGTCCCTGTGGTCTGGATTGATCCTCTCCCCATAGTCAGCACCACTTTTGGTCCATTTTCTGCCTTCCTTTTGTATGGGGAAAGGCAGGAGCTGAAGGTAGAAGGCAGCATCAGATGGGGAGCCCTGCAGACCTTTGGGATTTAGAATCAGAGAATTGTTAGGGTTGGAAGGGACCTCAAGGATCAGCCAGTTCCAACTGCCATGGGCAGGGACACCTCACACTGCAGCAAGTTGCTCACAGCCACATCCAGCCTGTCTGCAAAAACCTCCAGGGATGAGGCTTCCACCACCTCCCTGGGCAACCTCTGCCAGTCTCTCACCACCCTCCTGGGGAAAAACTTCTTCTTAACATCCAATCTGAATCTCCCCATTTCCAGCTTTGCTCCATTCCCCCCAGTCCTATCACTCCCTGACACCCTCAAAAGTCCCTCCCCAGCTTTCTTGTAGCCCCCTTCAGATCCTGGAAGGCCACAAGAAGGTCACCTCAGAGCCTTCTCTTCTCCAGACTGAACAGCCCCAACTCTCTCAGGCTGTCTGCATAGCAGAGCAGCTCCAGCCCTCTGCTCATCCTCATGGCCCTTCTCTGGACACCTTGCAGCACCTCCAGATCCTTCTTGTAACAGAGGCTCCAGAACTGGATGCAGTACTCCGGGTGTGGTCTCAGCAGAGTGGAGCAGAGGGGGAGAATCCCCTCCCTGGCCCTGCTGGCCACACTTCTCCTGATGCAGCCCAGGCTCTGCTTGGCTCTCTGGGCTGCAAGTGCTCACTGCTGGCTCCTGTTGAGCTTCTCATCCCCCAGCACCCCCAAGTCCCTTTCTTCAGGGCTGCTCTCCAGCCAGTCCCTGCCCAGCCTGGATTTGTGCTTGGGATTACCTTGACCCAGCTGCAGGACTTTGAGATGAAGGATCTGGGGTTTGGGGTTGAGGGTGGTCACAGCCCACAGTCAGTTCGTCCTTGCAGTGCTGAAGGCTTCCACCTGCAGAGGCAGAGGGAACCACCCCTTGACTTCACTCCAATAAAGTCCCTTGCAACAGGGAGCAGAACAACTGTAATTTTATCCAATTTTGAGGGCAGATGGAGCCATTCAGTGAAGGAGTTGACTCATACAACACTAAACCAGAGATTTTTTTTTTCTTTTTTCTCCCAAGCCCAATAATTTGTGCTGGGCTGACACATCCCTTCACTCAGATCATGTTATAGAGAGCAGCAAATAACTCCTCTGTGTGCTCCCAGTGAGCAGCACAGGGATGGGGATGGGCTCAGGGCTGGCAAGAAGGAAATTCTCTTTACCTGCAGCCATCACTTCAGGGGTTGCAGGAGGAATCCAGTTGAGGGCTGTGAGGCTCCTGGGACTCAGGGAGTCACACACCCTGGATCCATCCTCAGCTTGATTTCTACTGCAGCATCTGACCTGCAGTGTCCAGACTAAATTTCCAGGTGGTGGATTTGTTTAGTCCTTTTTAATTAGCCCTTGAACATTTCCTCCTGCTGAGGGTGTTCAGCACTTCAACTTGCAGCTCTTGATGCCTTTGATAAATCAAAGTGGTCAAATCCCTTTGTTCTGCCCAGCACTTCCTCCAGGTTCATTCCTGTAACTCCATCCTGAATCCTCAGCATCTTTTCTGCAGACCTCTCAGCCTGGCTGGGCCTAATGATGCCTCAGCAGCCTCAGCATGGCAGAAATGTTCTCTAGTAAAAAAAATAATAATAATAAAAATTAAATCACTCAGTGATCATCCTCCCATATTCCTGTTTTATTTTCTCAGTCACAGGATCACAGATCCCAGGATGTTAGGGGTTGGAAGGGATCATCCAGTCCAACCCCCCTGCCAACCCCCCTGCCAGGACCAGAGAATCCAGCACATGTCACACAGGAATGCATCCAGACAGGGCTGAAAGTCTCCAGAGAAGGAGACTCCACAACCTCTCTGGGCAGCCGGTTCCAGTGCTCTGGGAGCCTCCCAGTGAAGTTCCTCCTCATGTTGAGGCGGAACCTCCTGTGCTGCAATTTCTATCCATTTCCCTTGTCCTCTCCCAGGGTGCAACTGAGCAGAGCCTCTCCCCTCCCTCTTGACCCCCAGCCCTCAGATATTTATAAGCATTTATTAAATCCCCTCTCAGTCTTCTCCTCTGCAGCCTGCACAGCCCCAGGGCTCTCAGCCTCTCCTCACCAGGCAGTGCTCCAGTCCTTTCACCATCCTTGTAGCCCTCCCTTGGCCTCTCTCCAGCAGATCCCTGTCCCTCCTGAACTGGAGAACCCAGAACTGGCTGCAATATTCCAGGTGAGGTCTCACCAGGGCAGAGCAGAGGAGGAGGAGAACCTCCCTGGCTCTGCTTGTTAGGCAAAGAACAGCACCGAAACGATGCCACAGGCAGGCTCCAGACTTCCAACAAGCACTAAGGAGGCTGCAATGAGCACAGGCTGATAAGTGGTGAGACAGGGATTAAGGGGGGTGGTGGGGAGGAAGGGAGATAAATGCCTGTGGTAAAAGATTTTTAAAAACCTGTCTCTAACTTCAGAGCATGGCTGGAAAGATGACCATCGAACTCCTGTCTCATGGAGGCTTTGGGATCCATTTCAGACAAAGGAGAGCTGAGGGAAATGCTGAGTTCCTGGCAGGATTAATACACAACTAAGCACTCTGAGGGGAGGATATTACTTTAATGGCATAAATGCATCAGGAGGGAAGCCCACTCTGACATGTCAATGCTCTTCCTCTGTTATGCTCAGGAAATCAGAAATGCAAAAGGGCCTTTTAAGGAGGGCTGGCGCCTGCTGCCCTCACACAGCCCCCAGCAGTGCCCAGCCTGGGCAGCAGATCTGGGAGCAAACCACTGGGCTGCAGGGGGAGGAGGGGCAGAGCATCCTGATTCAGCTCCACCTCAGATTATTTGCCTCACTTTGCCTCCCAGATCAAAACTTTTCCTTGAGTGCCTTCCCCCCCTTCCCTGTCTGCTTGCACTGCTTTTGGGGGATCATAGATCCAGAGACTGCTTTGGGTGGGAAGGGACCTTTAAAGCTCATCTGTTCCAACCCCCCCCTGCAGTCAGCAGGGAGATCTGCAGCTAGAGCAGGTTCCTCAGAGCCCCAGACAACCTGAAATGGTTCCAGGGATGGGGAATCTCCCACCTCTCTGGGCAACCTGGTCAGGCTCTCCCCACCCTCAGTGTCAGACATTTCAGTGAATTGGAGATTTGAAACCTTTGGGAACAGGAGCCAGAGGGGAAATGAGGCAATGTAGTGTGGAGCTGGTCCTGCTGCTCCAAATGCTCTGATCCTGATCCTGAAATGAATCCAACCCTAAACTACATCTCCAGTCTCCTTGGAGGACCAATTTGCTTTGAGCTGAATGGGACTGAAGGGATTTTCCTTCTTCCCTTAATTAAAAGGGAATTCCCATTTAAAATAAAACCAAACAGGAGGATCTGGTGGGAAATCTCCTATGGAGAGCAAGAGAAATGAAAAGGAATATATTGCAACAACTAGAACCAGCTAGAAAATGCTCATTTAGGGGAACATTTTGAGGAAGAAAATGGCATTTTCCTTGGTTGCCTGCCAGACTTAGCACACAGAGGGAAACGAGGAGAGACAAATGCCCCAGTGTGTTGGCTGAGGTAGAGGAAGGTCCTGGGAGACCAGGAGAAGGGCTGGGAGCCAGAAAGATGCTGCTGTCCTCTCCTCAATTCCCCATGCTCCAAAGTGGGATGGGATACAGCTGAATGGAGCCTGGCTTGGGCTCTGCCGTCCATGGAGCAGTGAGGAGCTGTAACAGTGTGAGAGCTGAAATCCTTCCCACCAGCAATACCCAGGCTAGCCCAGGCTAGAAGCAAATGCAAGCTGTATTGACAAGCAGATCTACAACCTATGATGCAATGCAATGGATCTGTGCAAATAGACACAATTCACAACATTTACAACTAGATACAATCAATAGAAAAGCAACAACCAAGCTCCCTTTGCTCCCCCCAAAGTGGGGACCTCCCATGGGGCCTCTCCCTCCAGATCCCCCTGGCAGAAAGCAGAGAGTCAAGAAGCAGAGAGGCAGTTAGGTTAGCTCACCAAGGTCAGTGTCTTATCTTCAGCCAGAAGAGAAGTAGCAGCAGACAGACAGCCCAGCAAGTTGTGAACTCAGACCCCAACTGCCCCAACTCTGTTTTGAGTAGTGGTTCTTAAACATTTCTCTCTCTACCCAATGGAAGTGTTTAGAACAATCATTATTTTGCTTTCTTACACCCAATAGTGACTTGTTGACATTCTTTAACCTTCTCTGCTGGAACTTTGTGAAGAAAAATTAAAAAAGACAGTTTCAAAGCATCACAGGAGCAAGCAGGAATCTCTCCCAACGAAACTCAGAGCATGCCCAGCGCTTGATCCCCTGTCTGCTCTTGGGAAGGTCACACATTAGCTCATGTCATGGTCCCTCCTGGCAGCCTGTTGAGGGCTCAGGCTGTGGGGCAAAGGGTCTCCTTTCCCAGAGAGGCCCTGGGAACCTCTCCATGTGTTGATTCCCTCCCATCCCTGGCCCTCTTCCCCTCAGCCTGCCCAGAAGGTGTCAAACTTCAACTCCATCAGCCTAAGGCTGCCAGGTCCTCTATGCTCTCCCTGCACCCAGGGCACAGCAGCTTGGGGGAACAGAGGAGATGCTTCATGTGCCAGCCTGGAAGGGTTGCAACCACATTTGTTGCTTTTCTTTAGTTTGGGGCAGGAGTGGCTCTTTTAAGTGATGGGAGCTGGTTTTGGGATCTTTTTCAGTGGTATTTGGTCATGGCAGGAATAGTAGAGTGACAGCATGGGGGTGACAATCCTGGCACCCTCAGTCTGGGAGGCAGCACTTGAGTGTGAACCAAGGCCTTCCATCTCTCCACAGGTGGAAGTCCTCCTGGGAGCCCAGGGGGAGCTAGGGGAGCATCAGCAGGGTGGCTGAGCATCACATCCCAGCAGAGGTGTGCCACAGCCTAGGGTCCCCCCCTCTGCTTTCCTGCAGGCCTTGGCAGAGATGAGAGAGCTGACAGATGATGCCAACCATCCCTTTCCCTTTTCTTTTCCCAGACCCATCAATAGTGGCTGTCAGAGAGTTTCTTAAGGCACCAAGGAGTTAACCACACAGCCCTGCTAGCAAGGAAGAGCAGGCTTGGATGTTTTCACCAGCATTAAGAAGAGGAAGATGAAGGTCATAGAATCACAGAATCACAGGATTGTTGAGGCTGGAAAAGACCTCTGAGATCATCAAGCCCAGCCTATGACCNTAAGGTCCCCCCTGAGTCTCCTCTTCTCCAGGCTGAACACCCCCAGCTCCCTCAGCCTCTCCTCCTCAGACTTTCCCTCCAGTCCTTTCCCCAGTCTCATTGCTCTCCTCTGGACCTTCTCCAGCACCTCAAGATCTTTCTTGACTACTGCAGACAGTGCTGGAGGTGAGGCCTCACTGATGCTGAGCACAGGGCAGAATTCCATCCCTGGTCCTGCTGGCCACACTATTCCTGATCCAAGCCAAGATGCCCTTGGCCTGCCATGCCCCCTGGGCACACAGCTGGCTCATGTTCATGGAAGTACTGTGAGGATTCCTCTGACCCTAACAATTCCCTCATTGGGAGAAATTGCCCTCAAGGACAGAAGAGTCCTGATAGAAATTGTTGAGCAGCTTGGACTTGTGAGGCTGTGCAACATTTCTGCAGGCAGGAGGTGTTTGGACGGCAGCATCCCTAATCAATAGCAGGTTCTTGCTGCACCAGGGGAGGTTTAGACTGGACTTTAGGAATATTTTTTTTCCTCTCTGCAAAAGTGGTCAGACATTGGACCAGGCTGCCCAGGGAGGTGGTTGGGTCACCACCTCTGGATGTGTTTAAAGGTCATTTAGATGTGGTGCTTGGGGATATGGTCTAGAGCTGAACTTTGTAGAGTAGGGCAAATGGTTGGACTTGATGATCCCAGGGGTCTTTTCCAACCTGAATGGTCTGGGATTCTATGACGTCCATATCTCTCCATGGCCTGGGAAGATGTCTGATGCAGTACCTTTTGGGAATTGTCTAATGAGGATGGGGATTAATGGGAGAGGGGAAAGTGCATGAGGGACTTGCTGAAGAGGAGCTGGCATCTTGGTGCCCTGGTGGTTTCTGGCTCACTGATCAGTGCTGAGGATGAGTAATTTGGTTCCTGAGCTCAGCACAAATATTAGAAATGCATGAGGGACAGCATGGGGAAGCACCATCAGTGCTGAGCAGGGAGGAGGAATGCCTCTGGTTCAACCACTGGTGGGAGTTATCTGCAGTACTCTTTACTCTTCTGGTCTTCTCCTGCAGGCAAACCCAAACAGGGAAAGGGCAGGAAAGGACCCTGCAGCTGCTGCAGGGAGTGGAGCACTCATCTGATGAGAGGAGACACAGAGAGTGGCTTCCTTGGCCTGTTTCAAAGGAGGTCAAGAACACATCAGTGAAGGAGAAGAGCTCTTCAGGTTAAAAGACTAAATCTGCAGATGAAAACTCAGCAGGTACCAGGCAGTGAGACTTCTGAACTCGAAACTAGGAGATATAAAGAAAGTTTAGTGATAAAAGTCCTCTGCACAACTTTAAGACAGGGACTGATGCATTGCTGCGAGAGATGTTCCTGTGCTGCATTAATGTGAGAGATGTTCCTGTGCTGCATTCCTGTGAGAGATGTTCCTGTGCTGCATTACTGTGAGAGATGTTCCTGTGCTGTATTAATGTGAGAGATGTTCCTGTGCTGCATTACTATGGGAGATGTTCCTGTGCTGCATTACTGTGAGAAATGCTGCTCTGATGCATTCCTGTGAGAGATGTTCCTGTGCTGCATTAATGTGAGAGATGTTCCTGTGCTGCATTACTGTGGGAGATGTTCCTGTGCTGCATTACTGTGAGAGATGTTCCTGTGCTGTATTAATGTGAGAGATGTTCCTGTGCTGCATTACTATGGGAGATGTTCCTGTGCTGCATTACTGTGAGAAATGCTGCTCTGATGCATTCCTGTGAGAGATGTTCCTGTGCTGCATTAATGTGAGAGATG
>VXBD01005635.1:25762-39797 GCA_013399975.1 Indicator maculatus | reverse complement strand
TGTGAGAGATGTTCCTGTGCTGCATTACTGTGAGAGATGTTCCTGTGTTGCATTAATGTGAGAGATGTTCCTGTGCTGCATTACTGTGAGAGATGTTCCTGTGCTTCATTACTGTGAGAGATGTTCCTGTGCTGCATTAATGTGAGAGGTGCTCCTGTGACTTGGTTGTCTTCAACAACAGGCAACTGGATTGATCCAGGTCATCCAGAACATGGCCTCAAGTTGTTCCAAGGGAGGTCTAGATTGGATATCAAGAAAAATTTCTTCCCAGAATGGGTCCTCAAGCATTGGAGCAGGCTGCCCAGGGAGGTGGTGGAGTCATCAGCCTGGAGGTGTTTAGAAGATGTGTGGATGTGGTGCTGAGGGGCTTGGTTTTGCGGCATTGGCTTAGGAGCCAGTGATAGGATTGTGAGCTGAAGGTGAGTTATTGGTTTGATGGTCTCAAAGGCTTCTTCCAACCTCAACAGTCCTTTGCTTCCATGATTCCACCCTTTCCAGGAGATGGATGTCACTGACCCTGTTTAAGGCCCATGTGGCTCTCTGGGGCAGTGTCAGGGGGGGATCAAGTTAGTTTGCAATTCAGTTTTGTTGCACAGTGCTCCAGCAGCAGCCCTCCAGCTGCTTGTGCTGCTCTCCAGCATGACCTCTCACCACGGGGTGCTGTCAGCCAAGCAAGATGTTGCCTCTCAGCCATGTAGGAGAAAACCTCCTCCTGGTGTGTTCCCAGCAAGGGCCCCCAGCAGGCTCCATCCACCCTGCAGCAGCCTCACGCTCTGTCAGGTCATCTGTGGGGACCTCACCATCCTGAGAAGCTCCATTTGCCACTGGCTGAACCTAACCCCTGAGAGCTGTCAGAGGTTCCCCCTCCCATGCACTCAGCAAACTCCAGCTGAACAGAGTCAAAAACGTTAAGCAGCTCAAGGCTGGACATCAGCAAGTGAAGGAAACAAAGCCAGGAAGGTTCTGCCTCCAACCCCAGCTCTCTCCTCCTTTTATTCAGGTTTCTCTTCCTGCTGAGGATTTCAAACACCAGGTCCATGGACCAGCTTCTGAGGAAGGAAAAACAAACCCACCACCCCCCAGTGGCTTCTTGGTGCTGTGTGAAACATAAATAAGTAAAGCTTTTGATGTCAGGGAAAGTTGGGGAGCTCAGCAGTCCTGCTGGACCAGCTTTGAAGTGAGGTGAGGCTTTTGCTGAGCTGGGTGGGCAGAAGATGCTGCTGGCAGGAAGAGAGAGAAGCCAAGCTCAGTGTGTACAAAGGAACCTGCGGGGTTGGGAGTGATGGAGGCAGAAAGAAGTCTCAGTATCTCTTATTGTCACACCCCAGAGCTGTGGGAAGCAGGGAGAAGAGGCTGGGAGGGTAGCAGAGCCTTGGTGTGGAGCTGGGGATTGTCCTGGATGTGGGAAGTTGCCTCTACCTGGATCCTCCATCCCCAGAATGGAGCTGAGACCACTCAAGCTGTTTTCCAGAGCCTCCTGCTGTCATTCCTGCCAAGGCTGGAGTGAGGGATGCAGAAGGGTGAGCTTGTTGGAGCATGGTTCATGGGAAGGGATACACCAAGAGACTCCATGGCAAATAATGGAAGAGAGAAACAGAAGGGAAGGGCAAGTCTGGCAAGGGCCTAGCCTGGCTTGTGGTCCCCAGTCTCATCCCATGGAGAGAAATCATCTACTTTCCTTCCTGCTGAGAGAACCACCTCTCCAGGCTGGCTCAGGGCTGGCTGGTGTGCAGGACCTCCATCAGGTCCCAATCCACCCCAATGGATGTGGAGCAACAGATCTGAGAGTGTGGCTCTGGGGACAGCTTGCAAGGAGAGTTTAAGGGATCTACACAGATCCTAACCCATCACTGCCCCTGGAATGCTCTGAGCCACTCTGGAGGTCAGGCTGCTCAGCAATACAGTCCTGGCCTCCCTGGCTTCTCATCCCCCAGCACCCCCAAGTCCAAATGGCTTCTTTAGTCTTTTCTAATCCAGCAGTGAGCACTTGCAGCCCAGAGAGCCAAGCAGAGCCTGGGCTGCATCAGGAGAAGTGTGGCCAGCAGGGCCAGGGAGGGGATTCTCCTCCTCTGCTCCACTCTGCTGAGACCACACCTGGAGCTCTGTGTCCAGTTCTGGAGCCTCTGTTACAAGAAGTATCTGGAGGTGCTGGAAGGTGTCCAGAGAAGGGCCATGAGGATGAGCAGAGGGCTGGAGCTACTCTCCTCTGGAGACAGCCTGAGAGAGTTGGGATTGTTCAGTCTGGAGAAGAGAAGGTTCCAAGGAGACCTTCTTGTGGCCTTCCAGGATCTGAAGTGGGCTACAAGAAAGCCGGGGAGGGACTTTTTGTCAGGGAGTGATAG
This sequence comes from Indicator maculatus, assembly GCA_013399975.1. Classification (NCBI taxonomy): domain Eukaryota; kingdom Metazoa; phylum Chordata; class Aves; order Piciformes; family Indicatoridae; genus Indicator; species Indicator maculatus. Next base: position 37,455 of record VXBD01005635.1, on the reverse strand, counting down.
GACTGGGGGGGGATGGAGCAAAACTGGAAATGGGGAGATTCAGATTGGATGCTAAGAAGAAGATTTTCCCCATGAGGGTGGTGAGAGACTGGCACAGGTTGCCCAGGGAGGTGGTGGAAGCCTCATCCCTGGAGGTTTTTGCAGCCAGGCTGGATGTGGCTGTGAGCAACCTGCTGCAGTGTGAGGTGTCCCTGCCCATGGCAGGGGGGTTGGAACTGGCTGAGCCTTGAGGTCCCTTCCCACCCTGACAATTCTCTGACACAGGTAAGCATCCCCTGTGTGGAAGGCAAGGGAGCAGAGGAGCTGCACACTGCAGCAGCTGCTGCTGGGCTCAGCTTCCTGTCATGGAAGGTGGCAGCAGCTCTTTATCATGTTCCCCAGCTCCCCAGGGTGTCACTCAGTGTTTGACACCCCTGCCTGTCACTCTGACACAGAAACTGCTGACTGGGAGGGAGCTGCAGCCCAGAACTGAGTTGGGTTTAGTGGGTTTGGGTTCTGATTCACATCAGTGACATAAAGCAAAGCTTCAGCTGCCTCCTAAGTGAGAACTGAAGGCAGTGATGGCTGTCTGCTGTTAATCCTCATGGCTGTAGCAGTATTCCCTGCACAGCTCTATCCATCACCCTGTCTCCTCAGACACCTGCCAGGGAAGGGGAGATGGAAGTGCAGATCTGGCTGTCAGGGAAACCTCCAGAGGATGATCCTGTGGAGGTCCCTTCCAACCTCTAATGTACCGTGACACTGTGATAGGCACCAGTCTTGAGACCTGGGGGAGGTCTCACAGCCAACAGCCACAAATGGGTCCCCACTGTTTCCTTTGAAGTTGCTCTCCTCACTTTGAACAGCTCCATTTGCACTAGAGTTGGGATTGGAACCCAAACACAAGCCAGGTCTGGGGAGCTTTTCCTCCCAACCTCCTCCTTTTGGTCTGTGGGGGTTTGGGGTTTTATCTACAGATAGCTCCCATTGGAAAGCAGGGAGGGAAGGGAACTCAGGAGCCTATCAGCCTCCCTCCTTCTTCCACTCCACAACTTTCCCTTGAGAAGCTGTTGTGGCTAAATGCACTCAGAGCTCAGCCTTCCTGGGAAGGTCCCACTGCAGGCTGAGGCAGAGCAGAGCCACTTCTCACTGCACTTTGGTTTGTCTCCCACTGGCTTTGGACTAATCACTAAAGCCTTGAGGTTCTCTTGCTATTTACTTGGTTTCTCTCCAGGAATCTGCTGTAGCTTTTGTCACCTTGAGAGATGAGGAGATAAAACCATTCCTAGAACTGGCACTGGAGCAAGGACACAGTGGGGGAGGAGCCCATGGCAGGATGCTGATGCCCAAAAAGTGAGGGTGGGCAGGAAACCTTCACAGGGGTGGGATGGGACACAAGCAGAGCTTCAGGGTCACATCCAACCTTCCCCTAGATGCAAATGACAGCACTTGAAGGTGATCCCTTCTTCTCCTGGGCTTCATGAAGGCTGTGTGCTGCCCATCACAGAGGGAAGAGAAGGAAGCAACCCTTCCACCCTGGCCATGTTTTGTCCCCTCCAGCTCACAGAAGCAAGCTTTGACTTCAGCCCAGTCAGGGACAGGAGAGTGGGACCAGAAACACTGCTGCAAAGGCAGTGCCATCAGGGGTGACCATCATCATCACCATGGTGATGAGCATGATGACCACCACTGTCCCATGAAGCCACTACAGATTTAAGGCCCTTTAAGTGGCCCTGCAAGGCCACCAGGAGGTCTCCCTGGAGCCTTCAAGGGATGGGGAATCTCCCACCTCTCTGGGCAACCTGGGTCACGCTCTCCATCTCCTCACTGTCAGACATTTCTCCCTTCTCTCCACTCTCAATCTCCCTCTTTGAGTTTTGCAACCATCACTTCTTATCCTGCTCAAAAGTCTGGCCCCAGCTTTCTGATCACCCCTTCAAGCACTGAAAGGCCACCAGAAGGTCTCCCTGGAGCCTTCAAGGGATGGGGAATCTCCCACCTCCCTGGGCAACCTGGGTCAGGCTCTCCCCCGACTCAGTGTCAGACATTTCTCCCTTCTCTCCACTCTCAATCTCCCTCTTTGAGTTTTGCAACCATCACTTCTTATCCTGCTCAAAAGTCTGGCCCCAGCTTTCTGATCACCCCTTCAAGCACTGAAAGGCCACCAGAAGGTCTCCCTGGAGTCTTCTCTTCTCCAGGCTGAACAATTCCAACTCTCTCAGCCTGGCCTCACAACAGAGGGCTGGAAGCCAGCACTGCTGTGGCCCCCTCTGGTCCCTCTCCACCAGGTCCCTGTCTGTGCTGTGCTGAGGACTCCAGAGCTGCCCTTGCACTGCAGGGGGGGTCTGAGCAGAGCACAGCAGAGGGGCAGAATCCCCTCCCTGCCCCTGCTGCCCACACTGCTGGGGGTCAGCCCAGGACAGGCTGGGGCTGGGCTGGCAGCACTCAGTACTGACTCCTGTCCAGCTTTGCATTCCCAGCACCTCCAAGTCCTTCTCCACAGGGCTGCTCTCCAGCCCTTCATCCCCAGCCTGGATGGATAGTAGGGGCTGAGCCAATTCAGGTGAAGGACCTTGCCCTTGGCCTTGTTGACCCTCATGAAGTTCACAGAGGGCCTTACTTCTCCACGTCTCTGTGGATGGCCTCCTGTCCCTTTGGCACATCCTACTGCATCACTCAGCTTGGTGCCATCTTCAAGCCTGCTGCAGGTGTACTCAACCCCACTGTCAATGTGGTTAATGAAGGTATTGAACAGCAATTTTGTTTAATTGGGTCTCTCTGGGGTGGGGTGGGCTGCAGTTCAGCGCCTGCTGCTGCTGCAAAGCTCCTGCTTGTGGGGGAAGCTGCAACCTCATGCCAGAGGGCAGCCTTTACTCTCTGGCTGGCTTCAGTTCTTCTTCCTGCCAAAGCCACCCCACTGAAAAAACTGTGTGATGCTGTTCTCTGCAGAGAGCCCAAGGGGGAGGGTGATGTGCTGAAACCCAAGGTGGGCAGCATGTGGGTGATGTAGGGAGGATTTAGGAGGTGCCCCAGGAGCCATCTCTGTCCCACCAGGTCAGGAGTATGGCTGGACCTGCCCAAACATGGCACTGCCTTAGGGCAGGGAGGAAGGGTAGCAGATCTGGAGGTCTTTCCCTTCAGCTCTGTGAAGATCTGACTCAAATCTCCTCCAGCTGGGTGATGAATGGACAGTGGGGGAGACCTGTTCTTGGTTCTGAGGTCTCCTCTTCCAGGGTCTGGCTGGAATCCTTTTCCCTGGAGGGCTCCTGAAGGGAGAGTGGAAGAGCTGACAGCTTCAGCTCAGACTTCACCACAGAATCACCTCTGGTTCCAGCTGAGGGAATCAATGCCAAGCAGCAAGCTGCAGCCCTCTGTCTCCTCCCAAGCTGGGAAGTCCAAAAGCAGCCAAGGGCAGCTGCAAAGTCAGGCCCAGCCCCTGCAGGGCACCAAGGTCTGTGGGCAAGGGGGAAACGTCAGCAGCCGTGCCTGGTGGTGGCCGAGCTGCAGCCAGGGTTTGGACAGCTGTTCAATATCTTCTCTGTGGTCTTCTCAGGCCATAAAACCCTCCAGTGATTGTAGATCACAGCCACATTATGCAAACCTCCATTTGCATAATCATTATGCAAATCGAGATGGATAACCAGCTTTAACCAGACTCGGGATGCTTCCAAGTGCCTCTCTCTCTCCGCTGCTGCTTCAATCACTTAAAGGACAAACCCCAACCACCCAGCCCACCAAAACACTTCATTATCTCCTTCTCTTGGCTGAGCACTGCCCTGGGACGGGGCTGGAGGGGAAGTTCCGTCTGTGTGCACTGCACTACCCTGGTGGCCTGCTGGGGTCACTGGTGGCTTTCACATCCTGAAGCCCCGCAAGGGTTGTCCGGAGCTGAGAGCCCTCAGGTTGAAAGTGGGGGAGCCCAGAGCGTGCTTCACCCCATCCCAGCCTGCTTGAGACCTTTGGGAAGTCTCTGAGATTTCTTCATCTGAAAGTACTTCGTGGGATTGTGAGGGCAAGGAGTGGAACATCTCCTTGTGAGGTCAGGCTGAGGGAGCTGGGGCAGCTTGGAGCAGAGGAGCCTGGGGGGTGCCTTCATTCCTCTTGATAAAGATCATCACAGAATCAATAAGGTTGGAAAAGAGCTTAAGAAGCATCAAAGTCCAACCTGTCACCCAAGACCTCATGACTACTAAACCCTGACACCAAGTGGTGAAGAAATTCTTCCTTATATCCAGTCTGAATCTCCCCACTTCCAGCTTTATTCCATTCCCCCCAGTCCTGTCACTACCTGACACCCTCAAAAGTCCCTCCCCAGCTTTCTTGTAGGCCCCTTCAGATCCTGGAAGGCCACAAGAAGGTCTCCTTGGAGCCTTCTCTTTTCCAGACTGAACAGCCCCAACTCTCTCCGTCTCTCCTCATAGGAGAGCAGCTCCATCCCTCTGCTCATCCTGGTGGCTCTTCTCTGGACACCTTCCAGCATGTCCATAGCCCTCTTGTAACAGAGGACACAGACCTGGGGATTTAAGAAGATGAGGAATGGTTGAGAGCCTGCTGGACTGCTCTGAGGCAAACAGGATGAGTTACTGAACCATCTGTTTGCAAGCTTTAGGGAGATGATTCAAGAGGCAGGGGTAGAAAGAGGGGGGTCTCCAGGAACACTTGAAGAATACAACAGCTCCCAACCAAACAGGAGGGATGACCTCATAGTGCAGTGCCTGTGCTCACTGCAGTCCACCTCACAAACCCACCACATCCCCACTGACAGAGGGACATGAGCTTCTGGCTGGGAAAAAGAAAAGCTGGTGATGGATCTGGAGCACAAACCCTGTGAGGAGAGGTTGAGGGAGCTGGTGGGGTTTAGCCTGGAGAAGAGGAGGCTCAGGGGAGACCTTGTTACAGAGTCACAGAACCAATCTCAATCTCCTCTCCAGTTTCAAACCATTGGCCCCCATCCTATCACAGCAGGCCCTTGCACATAGTCCCTCCCTCTCCAGCCAGCACTGGGAAGAGAGGATGGACAGGACCACAGGAGCCACCACCTTCACTGCATGTGCCCCTGTGAGAGCTGCCTTTATATATCTCACAGAATCACAGAACTAACCAGGCTGGAAAAGACCTTTGAGATCATCAAATCCAACCTATCACCCAGCACCATCTAATCAGCTAAACCATGGCACTAAGTGCCTCATCCAGTCTGATTTTAAACACTTCCAGGGATGGTGACTCCACCACCTCCCTGGGCAGCACATCCCAATGGCCAATCTCTCTTTCTGTGAAGAATTTCTTCCTCACATCCATCCCAAACCTCCCCTGGCACAGCTTGAGACTGTGTCCTTTCCTTCTGTCACTGCCTGCCTGGGAGAAGAGACCAAACCTTGCTGTCTCCAACTACCTGAAGGGAGGTTGTGGCCAGCTAGGGGTTAGTCTCTTCTCCCAGGCAAGCAGGACACAGTCTCAAGTCAGCAAAGTGTTTACCACCCCAAGATGGGTGCCACTTGGCTTGCTTTGTTGTTACTGGTGTTGCTGTGGCATTCTCAGCAGTGCAGAGGTGCAGGGAGGAGGGAGAAAACCAATCAAAGAAATGTGCTGCTGAATGCTGAAAACAGCAATGTGTTACCTCCAAATACAGGCAACAGGTGGAAGGAACCAAAGAAACTAATGGACTGTGCCTGACCAGGAGGGTCAAAGACAATCAGAAAGCACTTACAGAGAGTGAGGAATTTATTTTCCCTGTCAAAAACGGTTCTGTGGTTAGAGACAGATGGTCAAATTTTACATAGCAAAGTGGAAGCAGGTAGGAATGCTCCATGGATAGTTCAATCACTGCAGAAAGGAGGCAGGAGGATGTGTTTGCCACAGACAGTGCTGTGCCTGGCACATAAACCCCAGCAGCTGTAGCACAGGAGACCAGCACAAACATCATGACACCAAGGTGTGTGGTGCAGAGACAGGCTGGAGGGAAGGGATCCATCCAGAGGGACCTGGACAGGCTGCAGAGGTGAGGCCATGACAACCTCATGAGGTGCAACAAGACCAAGGGCAAGGTCCTGCAGCTGGGTCGAGGCAATCCCAAGCACAAATCCAGGCTGGGCAGGGACTGGCTGGAGAGCAGCCCTGAGGAGAGGGACTTGGGGGTGCTGGGGGATGAGAAGCTCAGCAGGAGCTGTCAATGTGCACTTGCNCTGAAGGGGGCTACAAGAAAGCTGGGGAGGTGCTTTTTAGGCTATCAGGGAGATGGGGGGAATGGAATAAAGCTGGAAGTGGGGAGATTCAGACTGGACATGAGGAAGAAGTTTTTCCCCATGAGAGTGGTGAGAGCCTGGAATGGGTTGTGCAGGGAGGTGGTTGAGGCTCCATCCCTGGAGGTGTTTGCAGCCAGGCTGGATGAGGCTGTGGCCAGCCTGATGTAGTGTGAGGTGTCCCTGCCCATGGCAGGGGGTTTGGAACTGGCTGCTCCTTGTGGTCCCTTCCAACATTGACTGATTCTATGATTCTATGATTCTATAATTCTATGATTCTATATTTTTATAATTCTATGATTCTCTGATTCTATCTAATGTTTGTCAGCCTGAGCAGGGAGCCCTAAAGGGGGCAGCCAGGCAGCTCACCTGCTTTGTCCACCCAGTTCTTCCCCAGGAGCTGCAGGAGGTTGTAGCCAGGAGGGGTTTGGTCTCTTCTCCCAGGCAGCCAGCACCAGAACAAGAGGACACAGTCTCAAGCTGTGCCAGGGGAGGTTTAGGCTGGAGGTGAGGAGAAAGTTCTTCATGGAGAGAGTTGTTAGATGTTGGAATGTGCTGCCCAGGGAGGTGGTGGAGTCACCATCCCTGGAGGTGTTCAAGAGGGGATTGGATGTGGCACTTGGTGCCATGGTTTAGTGGTCATGAGGTCTTGGGTGACAGGTTGGACTTTGATGATCCTTGAGGTCTTTTCCAACCTTGTTGATTCTGCGATTCTGTGACTCCCAGCTGAGACTGCACACCCCCAGGGCTCTCAGCCTCTCCTCCCCAGGCAGTGCTGCAGTCCCTTCAGCATCCTTGCAGCCCTCTGTTGGACTCTTTCCAGTGGACCCTTTTCCCTCTTGAACTAGGGAGCCCAGAACTGGCTGCAGCATCCCAAGTGAGGTCTCACCAGGGCAGAGTAGAGGGGGAGGAGAACCTCCCTGGCCCTGCTCCATCCCTCTATGGGCCCAAGGTGATATTTGAGGTCTAGCAGAAGCTCACTTTGGAGCACACTTGATAGTGGAAGACAACTAATCATTGAGACAAGCTTGGGGGCTATGTGTGTGTGTCCCTGAGGCACCCAGCTCTCCTCACAGCCATCATTCATAGGGGTTGGGTGAGGTGGGTCCATGCATTATTCTTTTTTTAAGCTGAAACTAACTGGGGAAAAAAAAAAAAAACACCCAAACAACAAACCACTCCCAGCCCCTGCTGCCACACTGGAATCACAACTGGCCATGAATAATTTATCTGCAGCTAATTAATTATTCAGCTTATTTCTTCATTAGCTGAAGAACCTGAACTCATTTAGCTGCTTGCCTCCACCAAAAAAAAAAAAAAAAAAAGGAAATATATTAAAAAAATATATAAATAGTTTCTAAAAAGATAAATTCTGAGGCACATAAATAAAATCTGAGCAGCTCTTCACCACAACAACCCCAACCCACCCCAAAGGTTCCCTGGAGACCTTTTTGAGTGCTCTGCTCCCACAGTGCTGCTCACCCATGATGGTTGAACTGGATCAAGGCTCCTCAGTACTCTCCCAGAGCCCCTCAAAAGCTGATCTAAGCAGCTGGACTGGAGCTGACAGAGCACTGGGGAATCTGCTTGACCTCTCCCAGCCTGGCATCCAGAGCTGCTTTAGTGAAGCTGATGTGCCCTGATGCATGGCTGCTGCCTCCCCATGTCTTTAAAGCATTGGTAAATGGTGGCTGTGTGCCTCTTTGTGGGGGGGGGTTTGCAAACCCTGAATGCAAACCCTGCATGCAAACCCTGCTGGGATCCACCAGCCTGGTCCTGCCTTTGCAGCTGTGAGGGCAGAGCTGGCACTGATGAGGCTGCATCTTAAATCCTGGATTCAGTTTTGGGACCCTCATTCCAAGGAGAGCTTCGAGAGGCTGGAGAATGTGCAGAGAAGGGAAGTGAAGCTGCTGAGAGGTCTGGAGAAGAGGGCTGGGGAGGAGCAGCTGAGGGAGCTGGGGATGTTCAACCTGAAGAGGAGGCTGAGGGAAGACCTCATTGCTCTCTACAGCTCCCTGAGAGGAGGTTGGAGCCAGGTGGGGGGTTGGACTCTTCTCTCAAGTATCAAGAGGTAGGAGAAGAAGCCTCAAGTTGCAACAAGGGAAGTTTAGGTTGGATATTAAGAAGAATTTCTTCACTGAAAGTATTCCCAGGTGTTGGAACAACCTGCCCAGGGGCATGGAAACAGCCCCAGGAGATCTTCAGTAGCAGGCAGGCTTCATGGAGCCAGCTGCAATAAAGAAATGCTTCCAAATGCTCTGCTGGGGACAAGGAGCTCAAGGTCCCCATTTCAGCAGCTGTTGCTGCTGTCCTTCCCTTGCTCCTTCTGCTGCATGCCTGGAGCTGGCCAGGTGGGATGGAAAAGGGATCTCCTGGGGAAAGATCCTCAGAGTAACTCTGGTTTTCCACTCAGCTGCCTCTTTCTGCTGGTGCCTTGTGGTTGGCAGCAGCAGCACCCCAGGCAGGGCTTTCACTGGGTGGCTCTACAGGACAGGTCCCCTGCCTTGGTTTGTCCCTGCTGGCTGTCAGCAGCTTCAGGAGCCAGTCCAGTGGCTTGTAGGTAATCAGAGCTGCTCTGTGCTGGTGTCTGCTAGCCAGGATGGGTTCCCTGGTGGTGCTGTGCCTGGAGGGCAATGGCAGGGTGTGAATTGTCACAGTGCCACCTGACCTGGGGTCACTTGGGCAAAAAAGTGAGGGGGGCAAGCAGCTGTGCACAGGTCATGGGCTCCTTGGTGTTGGAGCAGTTCTTCTGTCTGCTGTGGGCTACAGCTGTGCAGAGGCTGCCAGCTCTCCCCTCTGGTGCCCTTCTCAACCTCTTTATGCTTTTACCTTAAGGGGCAGCCACCTCTCTGCCATTCTACACCAGGCCTGAAAGACTCTGCTGGTGCTTTGTCACTCCTAGCACTCCCAGCTGCTCTTTCCTTCTCCATCCCATAGCAGTTCAGGCCCTGGGGTCAATTCTTTCATCCTCCCACCCTCCTTGGTTCCACTGCTCTCTAAGCCCCAGCAGCTGTTGCTTGTGTTGTGCAATCCATTTCTCTAAAGTGCTGGAGCACCTGCCTTCTCCCTTCCTCCAACAGCTCAGCTCCTGGGGTTTCTGCACCAGGCCTGGGATCCACTTGCAGCTTTTGAGATCATCTGTGGCAGACTTGGCAAGGAAGAAACCAGAGATGTGTCCAGGATGCTTCCCCAGGGGTGGCAGTCTCCGATCTCATGTCTCTGAGTGCATCCAGGATGAGGTCAGCCAAGACAAGCTCCAGACTGCAGAGGTGTTTGGCAAGGGTGGGCAGCTGGACACAGCTTTTGCTGCCATGGGAGAAGGAACCAGTTGGGAAATACACAGAATCACAGAATGCATCAGGCTGGAAGGGACCCTTGAAGGTCATCTTGTCCACCCTGCAGTCAGCAGGGACATCTCCAACCACATCACTTTGCTCAGGGCCACACTGAATTTGACCTTGAATTTCTCCAGGGATGGAACCTCCACCTCCACCACTTCTCTGGGCAACTTGCTCCAGTGTTCCACTGCCCTCATGGTAAAGAACTTCCTCCTGATGGCCAACCTAAATCTCCCCTGCTCCAGTTTCAAACCATTGCCCTTTGCTCTGTCACCATAGGCCCTTCTATACAGTCCCTGCCCAGCCTTGCTCTAGGTCCCCTTCAGATATTGAAATGCAGTTCTGAGGTCTCCCCAGAGCCTTCTCTTCTCCAGGCTGAACATCTCCAACTCTCTCAGAAGCAATGAAATTGTAGCCCCCTGAGCCTTTTGGTGCCTGAAGGAAACACTCTGGCTTCAGGGACTTGTGGCCATAGTGAGCTGCTGCAGCTCAGGCTTGACAGTGCAGGGGGAGCCCTGGGATGTCCTTGGCCATAGGGCAGTACCAGGAGTCCCAACTACCTCCCATTTACCTGCTGGGTTCCAGTGTGCCACATTCCCCCAGGAGCTGGCTGTGCCTGCTCCTTGGCACTCATCACTGGGCCAGAAAAGTGTTGCCTTCAGCTGTTTTTTTTTTTTTTTTGGATGACTTAGAATCAGAGAATTGTCAGGGTTGGAAGGGACCTCAAGGATCAGCAGCTGCTGCAGTGTGCAGCTCCTCTGCTCCCTTGCCTTCCACACTGGGGCTGTGTCTAAATCATAGAATCAGAGAATCAGTCAGGGTTGGAAGGGACCTCAAGGCTCAGCCAGTTCCAACCCCCCTGCCATGCCCAGGGACACCTCACACTACAGCAGGTTGCTCACAGCCACATCCAGCCTGGCTGCAAAAACCTCCAGGGATGAGGCTTCCACCACCTCCCTGGGCAACCTGTGCCAGTGTCTCACCACCCTCTTGGGGAAGAATTTCTTCCTGACATCCAATCTGAATCTACCCACTTCTAGTCTTGCTCCATCCCCCCCAGTCCTATCACTCCCTGACACCCTCAAAAGTCCCTCCCCAGCTTTCTTGTAGCCCCCTTCAGATACTGGAAGGCTAAAAGAAGGTCTCCTGGGAGCCTTCTCTTCTCCAGACTGCACAACCCCAACTCTCTCAGTCTGTCTCCAGAGCAGAGCAGCTCCAGCCCTCTGCTCATCCTGGTGGCCCTTCCCTGGACACTTTCCATCATGTCCATATCCCTCTTGTAACAGAGGCTCCAGAACTGGACACAGTGCTCCAGATATGATCTCAACAGAGTGGAGCAGAGGAGCAGAATCCCCTCCCTCACCCTGCTGGCCACACTTCTCATGCTGCAGCTCAGAACACAATTGCCTTTCCTCCACCACACCCCTGCACCACCCCTCACCTTCACCCTGCTGACCACCACCAAGGGCTAAACTTCTCCAGATACTCTGCCTCCAGTCACTCTCGTACTTTCCCCCTCTATAGGATGTGTCTTCATGGTCTCCCTGCTGCCAAGGCAGAGTTTCAGCCTGCTCAGGTGGATCCCACCAGCACTGTTTTGGCTTTGCTTCCATGCTGCTTGCCACAGTCAACCTCCCCTCCCCTGCTCACCAGCATTTAACCTGCTTCCATCTCCTGCTGCCTGTGCAAGCAGCTGCTCCTTCTCTCCACATCTTATTTGAGATGCAGCTTTGCTTGAGCTACCTCTCTCAGCTCCCCACTTCTTCCCTGCCTTTCTGCTGACCCTGCTGAGAGCTCTGCATGCTTTAGCACACTCCCTCTTTATTTATTTGTATTCTTTTGCCTCCTACCAGAGCTGGAAGGCCCTCCCAGTCGATGCTGCTAAGCTCTGCAGCTGCATGCTCTGCACACCACAGACCTTTGTGCAATGAGTAGATTCAGAGTGGATGTCAGGAAGAAGTTTTTTTCCCCATGAGGGTGGTGAGAGACTGGCACAGGTTGCCCAGGGAGGTGGTGGAAGCCTCAACCTGCTGTAGTGTGAGGTGTCCCTGCCCATGGCAGGGGGGTTGGAACTGGCTGAGCCTTGAGGTCCCTTCCAACCCTGACAATTCTCTGATTCTAAGTCATCCAAAAGAAA
>VXBD01005635.1:0-15574 GCA_013399975.1 Indicator maculatus | reverse complement strand
AATCACAGAATCACAGAATCAGAATCACAGAATCAGAATCATAGAATCATAGAATCTTAAAATCACAGAATCACAGAATCAGAATCACAGAATAATAGAATCTTAAAATCACAGAATCAGAATCACAGAATCATAGAATCTTAAAATCACAGAATCACAGAATCAGAATCACAGAATCAGAATCATAGAATCATAGAATCACAGACTCAGAATCCTAGAATCTTAGAGCCATTGAATCATTGAATCACAGAGCCTTAGAATCATTGAATCAGTGAATCAGAGAATCTTAGAATCATAGAATGGTCTGGGCTGCAAAGGAGCTCCAAAGGGCATCCAGTCCAATTCCTCTGCACTCAGCAGGAACATCCTCAACTACATCAGGCTGCCCACAGCCCTGTCCAGCCTCACCTTGAATATCTCCAGGGATGGGGCCTCAGCTACCTCCCTGGGCAATCTGTTCCAGTGTTCCAGCACCCTTATAGTAAAGTACTTCTTCCTAACATCCAATCTAAATCTTCTCTTCTCTCATTTCAAACCACTGCCCCTCGTCCTGTCCCTGCAGGCCTTTGCAAACATTCTCTCTCCATCTTTCTTCTAGCCCCCTTCAGGTACTGGCAGGTCACTATGAGGTCTCCCCAGAGCCTTCTCTTTTCCAGGCTGGACACCCCCAGCTCCCTCAGCCTGTCCTCATAGCAGACAGCTGTCCTTGGGAGATGGAGCCATGCTCACTGTGGAGCAAGCATCCCCTGCAGAAACTCTGTTCCCCTCTCCTGGAAGGGGCAGGGGGAATGAACAGTCCTGTAGCATCAGCAGCTCCTGGCACTGGGGGGATGTGCCAGGCCTTTTGTTGACCCAATCTCTTTTTCCCTCCCTTCTGCATCTTTCACCATGGGCAGGGTGGCAGTTTTAGGCTATGCCTTGACAATTTTTCACAGATCTTGAGCAGAAAGGAGGAAAAATAAATCATTATTGGGTGTAAAAAGGAAAATAATGATTATGCTCAAAAAGTCCTTTGGGGAGATATCTCCCATAAGATTTGCTTCCCAAAACATTTTCTCTCTCCTCTCTTCTTGCTTCTTCACTGGGGAGAGAGAGCAGGGCAAGGGAGGTGATTCTCCCCCTCTGCTCCACTCTGCTCAGACCACACCTGGAGTACTGCATCCAGTTCTGGAGCCTCTGTTACAAGAGGGATATGGACATGCTGGAAGGTGTCCAGAGAAGGGCACCANCCAGGCTGGATGAGGCTGTGGCCAGCCTGATGTAGTGTGAGGTGTCCCTGCCCATGGCAGGGCGTTGGAACTGGCTGCTCCTTGAGGTCCCTTCCAACCCTGACTGATTCTCTGATTCTCTGAGCTACTAGCTGGCTTCAGCTTGACCTTGGCTTCATCACTTTCATTTTGGCTGAGTTTAATATATCTCTGCCTCTCTCTCTCTCTTTTCCCTTTTCTGCTGGGGGGAGAAGGGAGGTAAGGGGGAGGCAGGGAGGCAGCTTCCCTGGTCCTTTGGCCAGGGGGAGGTCCTTGTGCTGTTTTTTTAACTACAAATCCCTGTAAATATTTGTAAACCCTGTATGTTTGCACATATCCACAGCATTCCACTGGAGGTTGGGATTTTGCTTGTAAATACAGCTTGCATTAGCTTCCAGGTTGAGCTAATCTGGCAAAGTTAATGCTGGGGAGGGCATTTTCTACCCACCACAGGCAGGCAAAGCCTCTGCTGGATCCCTCTCAGTGTGCTGTGATGCTGGAGTATGCTGCCTGAGATGCTCTTGGGTCAAGGAGCAATTCCAGAGCTTTTATGCACACATGGGTGGGACATAAGCTCCCAGACCCAGCCTGCAGCACATGGGCTGGGTCTCAACCCCAAAGCTCTCAGTTCAGAATCCCACTCCCAGGCCATGCTGCAGAGCTCCAGAGGCACCATGGGTGCCACAGGGTGGTGGCAGGAGGCAAGGTTGCCTCTGTGGGGCAGGTTGGGAGGGACCCCCAAGGACCATCTGGTCCAAACTGTTCATTGTAGAGCTGCAGTGAGCTGGCCCAGCCCCCTGTCCAGCTGAGCTTTCAAGCTGTGCAGTGTAGGGGAATCCCTTGCTTCCCTTGGGAGATGATTCCAGCCTCTGACTGGTCTCAGGGGGAAACCTTTCCTTCTGCAGCCACTTGTCCCCATCAGCCCTTTGCCATTTCCATGGCACCCCTGGTGAAAAAGGAAGCTTCTGCCTCCTGGCAGCCACCCTTTGTGTGCTGCTCCATGGTGATAACGTCTGCCCTAAGCCTTCTCTTCTCCAAGCTGCCCAAGTCCAGCTCTCTCAGCCTTTCCAGAGGCTTCCAGGTCTCTGATCATCCTCCTGGCCCTTCTCTGGACACTTTTCAGCCTTGTTGTGTACAGTGGGGAGCAAAATTGCAGGTGTGGTCTGAGCAGTGCTGAGTAGAACAGGACAATGACTTCTCTTTCTCTGCTGGTTGATGCAGCTCAGCATCCTCTTGGCTTCCCTTGCCACTGCTCTCTGCTCTGTGTGGTGAGACCTGGGGGTGATGGCCACACACACAACCTGTCTGTGCAGGTCAGGTCACCCTGGAAGGTGGCAGAGTGTTTTGGAGATGGAAGAATTTGGGTTGGTTGCTGAAAGCCTGACCTTGCTACACCTTCTGTGGAGCAGAAACCTGTGTGGAAGGGTTGGAGGAGCTGGGATGCAGGAAGGAAGAAGGCATTGATGGTGTGGCTGTGAGGTGCTTTGGGAGGAGCTGGGAAAAAACCAAGGGTGGATGTGGGAAGGGAGGCAGGGGCTGGATTCCTGTGCACCCATCAGAGGTAATAACATTGCAAGCCCTTGGCTCCAGTTCAACATTGTCCTTGCAAAGCCACCACGGAACAGAGTCAGGAGGACCAACCCTCACTGGTGGGGTAGCAGGGGGGGTGCTCCCCACAGATGCTCTTCAGGACTGTCTTCAGGAGCATTTGGGGTTTGTTGCCTCCTTTTCTAGCTGCTGGAAACTCCTCCAACACAAAGTGGTCCATGGCTATGGACACCTGGGCTTGCTCTGCTGCAGCAGGGAGATCCTTAGTGGTAGTTTATGGATAGAAACTCCAGCACAGGAAGTTCCAGCTCAACATCAAGAGGAACTTCTTCACTGGGAGGCTCACAGAACACTGGAACAGGCTGCCCAGGGAGGTTGTGGAGTCGCCTTCTCTGGAGACTTTCCAGCCACATCTGGATGTGTTTCTGTGTGACCTGTGCTGGATTCTCTGGTCCTGCTCTGGCAGGGGGCTTGGACTTGATGGACTTGATGGACTTGATGGACTTGATGGACTTGATGGACTTGATCTCCAGAGGTCCCTTCCAACCCCTAACATCCTGTGAGCCTGTGAAGGGAGGCAAGGCACTAAGAGAAGGTCCTTGGGGTTTTCCTCTGGCTGTGCAATGGCAAAAGTCCATTTTCTGGATCCCCCTACCCCAGAGTGCTCATGAGGAGGCCTCAGAGATGTGTCTCCATCCTCAGGGCTCTCACAGATGGTCTCTGCTGTGCCCACTGTGCATCTTTTACCTCTGCATGGGAGGGAGGAAGGTTTGGTTCATAGAATCACAACATGATAGAATTATCCAGGCTGGAAAGGACCTCCAAGATGATCAAGTCTGTCACTACACCATGTCCCCAGGCACCTGGAAATGGCTTTTAAACACATCCAGTTGAGCACTCCCCAAGCCAGAGCTTCTGAAGGGTCCTGTGTGATGCTGAGCAAAAGGCTTGCAGGGATCTGTGCCCTGCCCCAGCCATCAGGTCCACAGGGGAAAGTGGTTTGGGGGCTAAAAACCTCAATGTGTGAGGAAAGGAGAGATGTGAGCTTTGTACCTGAGCAGCATAAATAAATGAATTAATGAATGGCTTAAATGCAAATTGTGGCAGCTTTAAAATGGAAGTCATAGTTTCCAAAAGTGCTTTTAACTGGCACTTATTGCTGCAGCAATATAACTGCCAGCAAGGGCTTAATTCATTATCAGCAGAACAAAATGAAGCCCCTGTAAATTTGAAGTTCAATTTAATTTCCCCAGAAAGAGCTTTGCTTTTTTTTTTTTTGCTTTTACTCCCTTTTTATTTTGCTTTTTTCCCTTTTCCCCCCCCTTTTTTTTGCTTTTTCCCCTTTTTTTGCCTTTTTTCCCTTTTATTTTGCTTTTTCCCCCTTTTTTTTTGCGTTTTTCCCTTTTTTTTTCTTTTTTCCCTTTTTTTTTTTTCCGTCTTTCTTTCCCTTTCCTCTCTCTGTCTAATTTTGCCCAAGGGAGGAGGATTTCCATCACTTAAAGCTGTTGTGCACCTCCTGCAAATGGGATATTTCTCAGCCTGCCCATCTGCAAGCATCCCCTTGATGGGAGGGAGTTGGTGGCCTGTGGTGGGTCCATGTCTTGGGGCTTTGTGGTGCACATCAGCCCCTGCTTAAAGGCCAGCATAGCTTTGGAGATTCCAGGCTGTAAATCGCTCCTGGTTGGGCAAGGAACCAGGCTTAGGGAGGGAAAAGCAGCTTGTCCTTGGCTTGTCTTTGGCATTGCAAAAGATAAGCAAGGACCTGAGGGCCTGAGTCCTGCCCTACTGCACAACCTCCTGGCCAGCAGTGTGGTCCCAAAAGGGTTTGCAGGGGACATTGGTCTTGCTGGAGGCAAAATCCTCCAGATCTGGACACCTGCACCTGAGGCAAAATCCTCCAGATCTGAAGATCTGCTCCTAGGGCAAAATCCTCCAGATCTGGAGATCTGCTCCTAGGGCAAAATCCTCCAGATCTGGAGATCTGCTCCTGAGGCAAAATCCTCCAGATCTGTAGACCTGCTCCTGAGGCAAAATCCTCCAGATCTGGAGATCTGCTCCTAGGGCAAAATCCTCCAGATCTGGAGATCTGCTCCTGAGGCAAAAATCCTCCAGATCTGGAGATCTGCTCCTAGGGCAAAATCCTCCAGATCTGGAGATCTGCTCCTAGGGCAAAATCCTCCAGATCTGGAGATCTGCTCCTAGGGCAAAATCCTCCAGATCTGGAGATCTGCTCCTGAGGCAAAAATCCTCCAGATCTGGAGATCTGCTCCTGAGGCAAAATCCTCCAGATCTGGAGATCTGCTCCTAGGGCAAAATCCTCCAGATCTGGAGATCTGCTCCTAGGGCAAAATCCTCCAGATCTGGAGATCTGCTCCTAGGGCAAAATCCTCCAGATCTGGAGACTTTCTCCTTAGGTAAAATCCTCCAGATCTGGAGACCTGCTCCTGGGGCAAAATCCTCCAGATCTGGAGACTTTCTCCTGAGGCAAAATCCTCCAGATCTGGAGACCTGCTTCTGAGGCAAAATCCTCCAGATCTGGAGATCTGCTCCTAGGGCAAAATCCTCCAGATCTGGAGACCTGCTCCTGAGGCAAAATCCTCCAGATCTGGAGATCTGCTCCTGGGAAGATCCTGGCTTGTTTGTGAGTATCCCAGGGAAAGCAGAGATCTGGCAGGAAGGGAAGGTGCCATGGGTTAGCTCCAACAGTGGAGCTGGCTCCCAGGGCAAAGCAGCTGTCAGAAGCAGCTGAACCCATCCCTTCATGGCAGTTCCATCCATAACCCAGCCCCTGGCTCTCCATCCTCTCCCTTCTGACCTGCTGCCTCCTCCTCAGCTTCACCACCAAGGAGAGGAGCATGAGGGGTGGCTGAGCTCTCAGCTCCCCTGGCAGTGCAGAATGTCCCTCCATGGGGCCAGGGCTGTGTGCCTGTGGCTGCTTCAGAGCTGCAGCAGAGGTGGAGCAAGTGGGAGAAGGGACCTGGTGCATGAGGAAGTCTCTGGTCTCCATGGAGCCTTTGTTTACAGTCCTCTCATTTCCCCATCTGCTTTCTTTTTCTTCTCCTTTTTTCATTCTTCTGGGTTTGTTTTGTTTTGGTTTGGTTTGGGTTTTTTTTTTTTTTGGTTTGGTTTGGGTTGGGTTGGGTTTTTTGTGTGGTTTTTTGTGGTTTTGGGGTTTTGGTTTGGTTTGGTTTGGTTTGGGGGTTTTGTGTGTTTTTTTGTGGTTTTGGGTTTTTGTTTTGGTTTGGTTTGTTTTGGTTTTTTTTCTTTAAGGGAGATATTTTTAGCCTGATGGAAAGAGAGCAGCACCCTGGGTCCCTGGATGCAGGGCAGCCAGAAGTAAATGGTGTCAAAAGCATCTCATGCCCAGCTCCTGATAAGAACACTTCCATCTCAAGCCACCTTGAGGTTACAGAGGTCCTGGGCTCCCCACCCTCCTCTTCCTCCACAGCCCAGCCCTTCTTTGGCTCCCTGCCCCACCCTCAGCTCCCAGGACAGCTCTCAGCAGTGTGAGGCTGCTGGTGGTGCACAAACCCTCTCTTGGTGCAAGTGGGTCAGAAGCATTCAGAGGGCCAAAAGATGTGGCTGGTGTGCAGGAGAGATGTGGTGGTCCCAGGCCACCACTGGCCCTCTCCCTGCACCAGCTGACCTCCCAGCATGGTGTGCAGCAGAGCCATGCATGCCAGGAGCTTCTCCTGAGGTTGGCATCAGAGAATGAATCACAGAATGGGTTGGGGTGGGTTGGAAGGGACCTTCAAGATCATCCAGTTCCAACCCCCCTGCCATGGGACACCTCCCACCAGCCCAGGTTGCTCAAGGCCTCATCCATCCTGGCCTTGAACACCTCCAGGGGCATCCATGAGCTCCTTGGGTGACCTGTTCCAGTGTTTCCCCACCCAGACTGTGCCTGGCACTGCCTGGAGCCAGGTGCAGAACCTTGCACATGGCCTTGTTGGACTGCATGAGGCTGGCAGGTGCCCACACCTCCAGCCCCTCCAGGTCCCTCTGGATGGATCCCTGCCCTCCACTGTGCCAGCTGTGCCACACAGCCTGGTGTCACCTGCAGACTTGCTGAGGTGTCACAGCATCACAGAATCAGAGTGTTGGGGGTTGGAAGGGATCATCCAGTCCAACCCCCCTGCCAGAGCAGGCTCACAGGAACTTCTCCAGGTGGGTTTTGAAAGCCTCCAGAGAAGGAGACTCAACCACCTCCCTGGGGAACCTGTTCCAGGGCTCCAGCAGCCTCACCATACAATCATAGAATCATAGAATCAGTCAGGGTTGGAAGNAGCAGAGCAGCTCCAGCCCTCTGCTCATCCTCATGGCCCTTCCCTGGACACCTTCCCCCATGTCCATATCCCTCTTGTAACAGAGGCTCCAGAACTGGATGCAGTACTCCAGGTGTGGTCTCAGCAGAGTGGAGCAGAGGGGGAGAATCACCTCCCTTGCCCTGCTGGCCACACTTCTCCTGATGCAGCCCAGGCTCTGCTTGGCTCTCTGGGCTGCAAGTACACATTGACAGATCCTGTCGAGCTTCTCATCCTCCAGCACCCCCAAGTCCCTCTCCTCAGGGCTGCTCTCCAGCCAGTCCCTGCCCAGCCTGGATTTGTGCTTGGGATTGCCTTGACCCAGCTGCAGGACCTTGCCCTTGGTCTTGTTGCACCTCATGAGGTTGTCATGGCCTCACCTCTCCAGCCTGTCCAGGTCCCTCTGGATGGATCCCTTCCCTCCAGCCTGTCAGCATCAAGAATTTCCTCCTCACATTGAGGTGGAACCTCCTGGGTTCCAGCCTGTACCCATTGCTCCTTCTCCTATCACTGAGCACCACCCAATAGAGCCTGGACCCTTTCCCCTGCCCTCACCCACCCCTCAGGTATTGATGGATGTTGATCAGATCCCCTCTCAGCCCTTCTTGCATCTGCTGCATCCTAGGATGTGTAGAGGAAGGTGAGGCACAGGATGGAGATGTTAGGGGTGGTTAAAGGTGGCAGGAGAAGAGAGGGCTTCAAACTGAGCTTAGGAATGGAAGAGACATGGAGATGAGAACTGGGAAAGAGCAATCAAGCCAAGGGCTGTGCTTGCATCTCCTGTTTGCTCATAAGGGGGCAGAGGCACCTTGTGAGGTGGCAGAAGGACCTTGTGAGGTGGCAGAAGGACCTTGTGAGGTGGCAGAGGCACCTTGTGAGGTGGCAGAGGCACCTTGTGAGGTGGCAGAAGGACCTTGTGAGGTTCCTGCCCTCCTGAGTGTGGTGGGACAAGGAGAATCATGAGGCTACAGCCTACCTCTCAGAAGACCTGAGAATGAAACCTTAAAACCAGAGAGAGAACCACATCAGACCTCATTACATGGAGCTTCTGTTCTCTAAGTGCCCATCAGGAGAGTTTTAGGGTTTCCTTTGAATTAAAATAATGTTTGTTGAGCTTAATATTTTCCTAAAGCTGTGTTCAGGTCAAAGATGTTGAGTGCCAGCCCCTGAGGGACACCACTCAGCACTTGAAATCCTCCTTGTTCCACCACAGTGGTGGGTCCCACCTTGGTGTTGCACCATGAAACCTTCTCCCTTGCTCCCCAGGGAATCCCTGGTGAGGGGGTTGGGGGTGTCCAAACAGAGCCACCACCTCCTCTAAGCTCCTTGCTGGCTGAATCCAGCCCCTGACCTCTGCTCTCCAGCAAGGAGAGCCTGGCAGGGGTGCTCCCAGGCTTCAGCTGAGGCAGGAGATTGCTGGTGGAGCTTTCTCAGGGGGTGAATGGCTGCTGTGACTCCCAGGTGAGCACCCAGGCGGAGCATGGCCAGCAGCCCTAGAGTGATTAGCAGCAGCAGTTAGAGCTTTGAGAGCTTCTCCTGGGGGGCAACAAGGGGAGTGTGGCCAGCAGAGCCAGGGAGGTTCTCCTGCCCCTCTGCTCTGCCCTGATGAGGTCACACCTGGAGGACTGCAGCCAGCTCTGGGCTCCCCAGGTCAAGAGGGACAGGGATCTGCTGGGGAGAGTCCAAGGGAGGGCTGCAAAGATGCTGAAGGGCCTGGAGACTGCCTGGTGAGGAGAGGCTGAGAGCCCTGGGGCTGTACAGGCTGCAGAGGAGAAGGCTGAGAGTGGATTTAATAAATGTTTATAAATATCTGAGGGCTGGGGGTCAAGAGGCAGGGGACAGGCTCTGCTCACTTGCACCCTGGGATAGGACAAGGGGCAACGGATGGAAACTCCAGCACAGGAGGTTCCACCTCAACATGAGGAGGAACTTCTTCAGTGTGAGGCTCCCAGAGCACTGGAACAGGCTGCCCAGAGAGGTTGTGGAGTCTCCTTCTCTGGAGCCTTTCCAGCCCCATCTGGATGTGTTCCTGTGTGACCTGTGCTGGATTCTCTGGTCCTGCTCTGGCAGGGGGGCTTGGACTGGGTGATCTCCTGAGGTCCCTTCCAACCCCTAACATCCTGGGATCATTCTGTGCTGTGGCAGCAGCCCTGGCAGGGTGCTGAGGCTGAATGTGGCTGCAGGTGCATCATGTTGTGAAGCAAACAGACCTGCAGGAGGCAGCTGGCTGCATGACAGCCACCAGGGTGAGAGCTCAGAGCCACAGAGCTGCTGTTCACCAGCTCCCTGAAAGGAAAATGCAGACGGAAGGAGGAAAAGTATGAATGAAATGAGGGCTGGTCAGGGGATTGCACCTACAGACCTCATCTGCTGGGGTCTGGCCAGGCATGGGCACAGCCAGAATGCTCCCTTCCAACCCCAGCTCTTCCTCCCAGCAAATCAAATATTCAGCAGAGTCTTTAAATATAATGAATTCAGGCAGCCTCAGCTTTTATACTACAGTAAAATCTTCATTTTCTGATAGTATAAAGGTTCAGGCTACAGCCATCAAAAAAAGAGGAACAAAGGATAAAGTTTGAAATAAAATATTTCCTCTGCTGTTGGGGAGGTGAAACAAAAGAGTCAAAGGGGTTGGCCACAGTTTGCTCCCAGCAGCTTTCAGGCCCTCCACTGGGGATCACAGGGTCAGAGTCTCACAGGATAGCAGAGGTTGGAAGGGACCTCCAGAGGTCATCAGCTCCAACCCCCCTGCCAGCAGAGCAGCATCACCCAGGGGAGTCTGCACAGGAATGGATCCAGGTGGGGTTGGAAAGGCTCCAGAGAAGGAGACTCCACAACCCCCTGGGCAGCCTGTTCCAGGGCTCTGTCACCCTCACTGGAAAGAAGTTTCTCCTCATGCTGAGATGAAATCTTCTATGTTCAAGTCTGAACCTCTTGTTCCTTGTCTTATCACTGTGCACCACCCAAAAGAACCTGGCCCCCTCCCCTTGACCCCCACCCCTCAGCTATTGATAGACATTGATCAGATCCCTCTCAGCCTTCTCTTCTCCAGACTAAACAGCCCCAGGGCTCTCAGTCTCTCTTCACAGGAGAGATGCTCAAGTCCCCTAAGCATCCTCCTGGCTCTCATTGGATTCTCTCCAGCAGGTCTCTGTCTCTCTTGAACTGGGGAGCCCCAAACTGGACACAGGATTGCAGCTGTGGTCTCAGCAGGGCAGAGTAGAGAGGCAGAAGAACTTCCCTAGCCCTGCTGGACTCACTATTCCTGATACATCCCACGATCCCATTGGCTCTCTTGGCCACCAGAGCACATTGTTGTTCCATGCAGAACTTGCTGTCCACCAGCACTCCAAGGTCTTTCTCTGTGGAGCTGCTTTCCAGCAGGGCAGCCTCTAACCTGTGCTGGTGCCTGTTGTTATTCCTCCCCAGCGTAGCAAAGGATGGGCAGAGGGGAGGTTGTTGTGCAGGGTTGCAGGAGAGGGAGGCCTCTCAGGAGGCACCAGGGTGCTCCCAGTGAGAGGAGAGAACACCAGGAGAGGACATTGGCAGCTCTGAGCACTCTCTGGGGACAGAGAGCTGATTTTTCTGTAGCATGCCCATCTCGTTTGCAAGTGAAGCTGGAACCAATCCAGCTCCTAGCTGTGCACCAAATACACCAAGTTCTGAGTAACAAAGCAGCCCAGGGGAGATCTTCCTCACTCTCATGTTCCCCAGGCTGGTAAACAAACTGACTGTGTCTTGGGTTCCTTCCAGAAGAAGCTGGGGCTTAGCAGTGAAATAGACAGTGGGCAATGGGGACAGTTCTATGATTCTGTGATTGAGTTACTCCTGGGGAGATTTCTGTTGGAATCCAGAAGAGAATTTGTCACCATGAGAACAGTTGGCCATTGGAATCATCTTCCAAGCAGTGGATTTTCCTTGCACTGCTCAGGTTTGAGCCTCAGCTTGCTGAGCCAGCTCATTTCAACTGCACTACTGCCTCAAAAGGTTGGACCAGATGATCCTTGGGGTCCCTTCCAGCCTGACATCCTGGGATTCTAGGATTCTATGGTAGTGTTGCTCCACTAGCACAAGTCTCTCCTGGTGGCCCTCTTCCACAAGAGCCTGGTTCCATCTCTGCCCAAGCAGGAGGGTTTTGGTCTCTCTCCCACACAGCATAGTTAAGGCAATTTGAGCCCAAGTCTTTCCCATCCCAGAGAGAGTCTAGGGATACAGGATGCCCAGAGGGATTATTCCCATACAACACTTCAGGTGGACATTGATGAAGAAGGGAGCTGAGGGGGGGAGAGAGAAGGTGGTGGATCTCAGCTGCTCTGACTGCTCCATGTTGTTGTGTCTCTTCATCACCTCCAACCACACTCCAGTGCTGCAGGGGGGTTCCTGCAGTCAGAGGAGGCTCAGAAGGGATGAAAAGTGAGGGCTTCACTCACCCACAGACCCACCTGGTCCCTGCCCAGGCACAGCAGGGGTGAGCTGGGCACTGAGACCCCAGCAGCACTGTGCTGAGAGCTCCTGCTGGAAGATTTACATGAGGGGCACAGTCCTGCAGCCTGGCTCCCAGCTCAAAAAGCACTGGGTGGAGGGAAATGAAGAGGGAAGAGGGAGGATTTCAGTCCAAAGGGCAGTGCAGGCTATCTCTGGACTGAACCTGGCCCTATTAAATCCCTCCCAGATGAGCTTAATGGATTGTTGGAGATCTGGGGGCTGGGGAAGCACAATGGGAAGCCAAGTGTTTGACTATTGCTATCATTGCTAACAGGCTTCTCTCTGCAGCCCTCTGCAAAGAAAGAGAGAGACTTCAGCCATCAATAATATCGCTGGAGGAGAAAATTGAAGGGATATCTGCCCAATTAAATAACCTCCAGGGCTGGAATTGAGAATCAATGTGGCATGAATGATGAGCTAGGGACTGCCGGCTCCGAGCACTAAATCCACCTCAGCCTCTGCTTTCCCGAAAGGAGAGGGACAGGGAGGAAAGCTGTAGCCCTGGTCTCACAGGCTGCCCTCCCCAGCCCTGGGGTGGCTGCTGTGAGAGGCAGGAGGTGGCTGGGGAATGGTTCAGCAGTGCTGTCTCCCAGGCTGGCACACAGCAAAGGCTTGAGAGCTTCAGAGCTCTTCACTTCTCAGGTGGGAGCAAGGGCGGAGGTAGGGCTGAGGTTATGGGGGAGGGATCCATGGCATAGAATCAGAGAATTGTCAGGGTTGGAAGGGACCTCAAGGCTCAGCCAGTTCCAACCCCACTGCCATGCCCAGGGACACCTCACACTACAGCAGGTTGCTCACAGCCACATCCAGCCTGGCTGCAAAAACTTCCAGGGATGAGGCTTCCACCACCTCCCTGGGTAACCTGTGCCAGTCTCTCACCACCCTCATGGGGAAGAATTTCTTCCTGACATCCAATCTGAATCTCCCCATTTCTAGTTTTGCTCCATTCCCCCCAGTCCTACCACTCCCTGACACCCTCAAAAGCCCCTCTCCAGCTTTCTTGTAGCCCCCTTCAGATACTGGAAGTCCACAAGAAGGTCTCCTCAGAGCCTTCTCTTCTCCAGACCGAACAACCCCAACTCTCTCAGTCTGTCCTCATCCAGCCCTCTCCCTGGAATGCTGCTTGTGGATGGTAAATGTTGACTGCCAGGAGGTGGATCTGTTGTTTTCTGGATATCTTCCTTCTCCCACTTTTGGGTGACCTGACGAAGTGGAAGAGAATTTGCTGAGAGAAGCCTGAGTGTTTCAAGTGGACTTGTTGAAAACGAGCAGGTTGGCAAGAGGAAGAGGAGGGCAGGCTGGCCAGGGGGGTTGTGGAGTCTCCTTCTCTGGAGACTTTCCAAACCCACCTGGATGCATTCCTGTGCAGACTCCCCTGGGTGATGCTGCTCTGGCAGGGGCGTTGGACCTGATGATCTCTGGAGGTCCCTTCCAACCTCTGCTGTACTGTGAGACTGTGGCAGGTGGCTCTAGATGTGGGACACAGCAGCTGCTGAGGACAGGGGCCTGTGGCTGGAGACCAACAAATGGCTTAACTGCGGTGAAAAGGTGGAGAACAGGACTAGGGCTTGGGGAGGAACCATGGATCCTTCCCCCTCTCCCCCCAGCAAGGAAATCCAGCCTTGGGCACTGGTGTCTGTGTGCATTTTGCAGGATGGTGCTGGGACAACCCCACCCAAAGGTCACTGATGCCAGCAGGGTAGAGCAGGCTCTCTGTCTCTGTGGAAGTATGATCCCATCGACTGGGCTCCATTCCAGCAGGGATTAAGGTAAGAAACATCTGCTCTGCGTGGCTCATTCCTCCTCCTCCTCTTGCTCCTCCTCCTGCTGCTCCTCCTTCCCTTTGCTCAGCCTGGGCACTGAGCTCCTCCTGTGGTGGGACAGCAGGCAGGGGCACAGCTGAATCCCTGCTCTGCCCCTTTTAATTTCTTTCAAAGGAGAAATTAATGTTTTTTTTCCCCTTTGCCTAAGTGCCTGTCAATTCAAATTAACATCTCTGACAGTGAAAATGACAAAGCAGCCAGGTCATTAGGTGAATTTTAATTAGGGGCTTAGATGCCCTTTGCTAACAAGATGTTAAAATTTTTTCTCTCCCCAGTGTTGTCACTTTACCAACATTGAATCACAGAAGGGTTTGTGTTGGAAGGGACCTTCAAGACCGTCTAGTTCCAACATCCAACCCCCCATGCCATGGGCAAGGACACCTTCCACTAGCCCAGGTGCCTCAAGGCCCTATCCAACCTGATCCAAGCCCACCCAAGGATGCATTTCTGTATCATTCTTCTTACCACCCAGGTGCTCCTCTGCAGGGGCATCCAGCAGCAAGACAGAGCTTGGGAGGAGGTGGGGAACATTGCTCAGGATGCAGGAGACTCCATTTCCCTGGAGATCCTCATTGGACTGCCTGGGCCATGCTGCGAGCTGTGGTTTGCAGCCAGCCCTGCAGCTTTTGCAGTAGCTTAGGTGATGGCAAGGCATGGCAGCATCTCCCACAGTGCCATGGGAAGGGATTCCCCATGCTGGCAGCACCCAGGGAGTCCCAGCTTAGAGCCAAGCTCAGCTATGGGCTGGCTGCGCTTAGAATTGCAATGAGTCCATCCTGTCTTGGGAGCATGTAGCTGGAGCGGGGAGATGTCTGCCAGGCCAGTGCTGGATGAAAGGTCATTTATGCAGAGAGGAGAGGTGCTCCTCCATATGAACTCCCTCCCTCCATCCATGCACAATCCTTCACCCAGTCACACTATTTCCCTCCATCCAGTCACCCTCCTTCCCTCCATCCAGTCACACTCCTTCCCGCCATCCATACACACTCCTCCCTTCATCCAGTCACACTCCTTCCCTTCATCCATACACACTCTTTCCCTCCATCCAGTCACACTCCTTCCCTCCATCCAGTCACACTCCTTCCCGCCATCCATACACACTCCTCCCTTCATCCAGTCACACTCCTTCCCTTCATCCATACACACTCTTTCCCTCCATCCAGTCACACTCCTTCCCTCCATCCAGTCACACTCCTTCCCGCCATCCATACACACTCCTCCCTTCATCCAGTCACACTCCTTCCCTTCATCCATACACACTCTTTCCCTCCATCCAGTCACACTCCTTCCCTCCATCCAGTCACACTCCTTCCCGCCATCCATACACACTCCTCCCTTCATCCAGTCACACTCCTTCCCTTCATCCATACACACTCTTTCCCTCCATCCAGTCACACTCCTTCCCTCCATCCAGTCACACTCCTTCCCGCCATCCATACACACTCCTCCCTTCATCCAGTCACACTCCTTCCCTTCATCCATACACACTCTTTCCCTCCATCCAGTCACACTCCTTCCCTCCATCCAGTCACACTCCTTCCCGCCATCCATACACACTCCTCCCTTCATCCAGTCACACTCCTTCCCTTCATCCATACACACTCTTTCCCTCCATCCAGTCACACTCCTTCCCTCCATCCAGTCACACTCCTTCCCGCCATCCATACACACTCCTCCCTTCATCCAGTCACACTCCTTCCCTTCATCCATACACACTCTTTCCCTCCATCCAGTCACACTCCTTCCCTCCATCCAGTCACACTCCTTCCCGCCATCCATACACACTCCTCCCTTCATCCAGTCACACTCCTTCCCTTCATCCATACACACTCTTTCCCTCCATCCAGTCACACTCCTTCCCTCCATCCAGTCACACTCCTTCCCGCCATCCATACACACTCCTCCCTTCATCCAGTCACACTCCTTCCCTTCATCCATACACACTCTTTCCCTCCATCCAGTCACACTCCTTCCCTCCATCCAGTCACACTCCTTCCCGCCATCCATACACACTCCTCCCTTCATCCAGTCACACTCCTTCCCTTCATCCATACACACTCTTTCCCTCCATCCAGTCACACTCCTTCCCTCCATCCAGTCACACTCCTTCCCGACATCCATACACACTCCTCCCTTCATCCAGTCACACTCCTTCCCTTCATCCATA
>VXBD01005632.1:103958-126741 GCA_013399975.1 Indicator maculatus | reverse complement strand
GATCTCAGCTGAAACACTATGATCTCAGCTGTACTTCCAGTCTGCCAGTGACATATGTTAACACCAGCTAGAAACTACCAGTATTTCTAAGAAATGTGGAACTTACAGCTCAAACAGTTGAGCAGACGAAAAAGTAGAGCTGACTGGTCCTATGGTAGACAAGTATGCACTAAATCTAGAATGGTAAAGGAACTATCAAATTATATTAACCCCTACAACAGAATGCAATGTAAGGCAACTTCATTAGTAGCTCAAAGATCTAGTATGATCTACAAAGATCAGCTATGTAGAATAACATGCCTTATTCTTGCTATGGTCAAAAAATCACAGCTTCAACGTATAACCAATAGCAGTATCAGCACTAGCACTAGATTTTTAACATGATCTTTTCGCCTGGGCTCAAGCAATGCATGGCTGCTCCATAGTATAGCTGATCTCAGACATTTCAGGATCAATTGATTTAATGAAGAACAAACAACCAGTGTAAACATTGCCTATCAAAACCAATAAGAAGAAAGTTTCGCTATCTCAGTCTTAAAGGAAAGTGAAGACTAGGCAAATGCAAGAGTAAGATACAGGTTTTGATGAATACTTTTTCTTTGGTATTATTTCCACAACTCCAAACAGATTTTTCAGCATGTGGTAGAAAACCCAGGACTCACCTCAACTATACTAATCATGTGAGGAAGCAGGCGATCCATTCGAACTTCCAGCAACATTACCAGAGCACGGCAAACATTTTTGCGTACTTCAGGCTCCTCATCACCCGCCAGTGCAAAAAGATTCTGTTGGAAAGTAGGATCAGTTGAAAAGCCTCAGATTGTTTAATTGAAATAGTATTTAAATTTGCATTACTGTCAGAATAAGGTATGCACCTACGTACTTCTGTACTCTCCCACTCTACACCTCAGAATACTATTTCTTAGAGAGATATGGTTTAATGTGTATTGTACACATACCCAAAACACCGTGGTGTTTTTTCTCCTAAACAAAAAAGAAGTTCTGAGACTGAAAAAATCCATCAGTACAAAACAGCAGTAAATCAAATACTCCAGGTAACCCAAAATACCACCCTTCTAAGCCATGTCCAGAGAGACCCAGACAGGACTCAGTAATCAATGATCTTTCCATCACAGGTGACAGTACACCTTTATGCAACAAACATTTCCTCTGATTATGAAGAGGAAGCATCTTTCAAAATGCTATTTTTTGGGCTTAGAGAGTGCTTAGGCTAATCAACTCTGAGCGTAATCATACAGAATGAACTTCAGTCCACAGGGACGGAAGCTAACAACAGACAACCAGAAACGGATGGTTTGCCAGTAGAGGTGGTTGTAGAATATAGTTCAAAACTTTTGATAAATCAGATACACAATGTTATTTCACCCCATAATCAAGAACACACACCCACCTCAATAAAAGAATCTATGTGCAACATAAGAGCTTGAGTTCTGCTGATGATAAATTGATTGACGCATGCAACAGCATGAGACCTAAAAATGGAAGTTGAAATATATTTTTTTCATGAGTTAAACCCATTTTCTAAATGGTATACAGGCAGCAAAAACGTTAGAATACAAATACACATTTTCCAAACACCTTCTAGAGGCTAGAGGGCACAAATCTCTATATCTACAGTAATACTAAGCAAAATTACTAAAACATTTTAAGCACCACTTTATACTTCAGTATAGCTAATAAATACTTAAAAATAAAGTATTTGTAAAGAAAAAGCAGAGCAGGATGACTACATCTAGCATATCTTATTAACAGTATGCAAAGATGTTCTTTTTGATTGCATCACGATTCCCGATCTCAGATATTAAACAATTCTCTGCAAGTCAGCATGGTGAAACTTTAGCATGCCCTTCTTTTTCATTAAGTATGCAACTGTCTTTGCAGTATTTTTAGTATTTAGTGAGACCAAGAAGCATCCAAGAATGTAACTAAAGCTTAAGCTTAGAAGAAACACACACTTGTAAGACACCTACTGAAACACTTGCAGTAGAAACATACTGAAAAATGAAGCATTGGTATTTCTATTTCTTGTAAAGCCACTATTTACAGGTCTGTTTCAGAGGTACGAAACTCAAATTCTACTAATAAAGGCACAAGGCAAAACTACTTGTAGAAGCCTTTGAAAAATCCATTAAAGTGTTTTTACTAAGGTAACTCCAAACCTCTGTTTGGATGTTTCCTGGAAGAGTGTCTAATAAAACATTGTTCAAAAGTTGTCCCTTGGCAGATTTACATAGGAAGCATTTTAACTGACACAACTAGTAGTTTTCATACTATGTACTAAAACCAGACTGCAGATCAGCAGGTGTCCTGCTTTAAATCAGTTTAACAGTCTGAAAGCTACAAATATCAGCAC
This sequence comes from Indicator maculatus, assembly GCA_013399975.1. NCBI lineage: Eukaryota > Metazoa > Chordata > Aves > Piciformes > Indicatoridae > Indicator > Indicator maculatus. The sequence goes on along the minus strand of VXBD01005632.1, from coordinate 124,367 downwards.
AGAAAAAAAAGTAAAAGACTGTATTATGCGGCAAGAAAAAAAACCAAATGTTTTTCTCCATCTCTTCCAGCTTTCAAGAAATGTATTTATCTTTCCACAAAAGAAAGTTCAAGCTTCGCTACATATTTTTCTTAGTGTACATCTATTTTACCTGAGTTTATAAATGTTATATGGATCCTAAGATATATGCTGAGCTACATTGCTCCATAAAGATCTGCCACCTCCAAGCAAGAGAATCTTTCAACAGAATGTTTAAACAGGCATTAAAACACACATTTCACAGAAAGGTTCAGGTTGGAAAGCACCTCTGGAGACCATGTGGTTCAACCTCTGTGCTCAAGCAGGGCCCCCTACAGTCAGTTGCCCAAGACCATGTCTAGATAGTTTTTGCTTATCTCTAAAGGTAGACTCCATCACCTTTGTGGGCCATGTGTGGCAGTGCATAGCCACTCTCACAGTGAAAAAAACCAACAAAACAAAGCCAAACAAACATTTCCTGATGTTCAGAAGAAACTTTCAGTGTTCCATTCTGTGCCCAGTGCCTTTTGGCCTGTCACTAAGCACCACTGGAAAGGGCATGGCCATGTCTTTTTTGGTCCCTCCCTTCAGTATTTACATACATTGACGAGCTCCCTAGTCCCTGCTCTCTCAGCCTTTCCTCACAGGAGAAATGCTCCAGTCTCTCCACCTTCATGGCCCTTTGCTGGACTCTCTCCAGTATGTCCATGTCTCTCTTGCACTGGTGTAATGGGTTAACACAGAAGTGAGGTAAAGTAACACAAAAGAAAACCTCCAGATTGAGACAAGGAGTTAAGATACAGGGCATTAATGAGAAAAATTAGGTAACACAATGCACAGTTACTGTAGCTTGTTTGCAGAAAAAGTACAGCAAAAACGCAGAAAGTAGTAACAGAAGCCATCAAGGTAAGTCCCAGCCCCTCCCATCCTGTGTCAACCCCAGTGAAAGAGCCCAACACCCCCAAACACGGAAAATGAAAGTAGCAACCAGAACAGGAAGCCTCTCATGTCACAATCCGAAGTTCAAGCCCCATAATACTTTGCTCCAGCCAGCACTTTCATTTTGAAGCTGGCATGACGCAAGCATGGTATAAATAGGAGATTCAACACAAGCCATGACAACTGGACAGTCCATAACTGGACACAGTACTCTACGCATGGCCTTATCTAGAAGATGAGCGGAATGGATCACCTCCCTTAACCAGCTGGCAACACTCCAGCCCAGAATATCATTAGTCTTCTTTGTGCCAGGGGCATACTATTGGCTCAGTTCAGGGTAGAAGCTACCATTCTTTGTAATGAATACTAACAATAACTACTTAATTCTGGAATTTTTTCTTCTATCCCATACTCCTGTAACTTTGAAGAGATTAAACCAGTTTTATACTGAAAAGATTACGAATCTATTTAATTTTATTCAGCTGAAAAATATACATTTTCTACATTTTGCAGCAGTTAAAGCAGAAAATTACCAGCAAGAACTCAGAAACTATTGTCAGCAAAAGAATTGACTGTCCCATTGCCAAAGTCATTATAAAAGGAACAGAAAATTGTTCTTTCTAGTCAGAATATTACCTTCTAATTGCAGCACAGAATTTTTCACAATAATACGCAGAAACTTCAGAAACAGTTTTTCAAAATCATAGGCTGATTGTGCATTTGGAAAATGTGCGAAGGGGTGAGGTTATTGAATTAACTAAGCAGATAAACATGGAGATTACTGATGCATGGGATCTCTGGATGCCACAGGATCATTTGAAAAAACAAAGCAGATTTTAAGCAGCTCTACAAAGTGGCAGCCATTCTGCCTATTTTAATAACATTTCAACCAGTAACTGTAGTTCAACATACAAACCTACCTTATTTTTGGGCTGCTGTGCTTGAAGAACTGCAAGAACTTCGGTATCATGATATTGAGCGGTCGGTCCAATACATCGCTATCTAAAATTTCAGCAGAATCTTCACATATCTTCTGAAGAGCACCAAATGCACCCTGTTAAAATAAAAGTATCTTCTGTCACATTCTGAAGAAAGCAAAATATCAGATTTTTTTAAATGGAACACGTGATTTCAGCACAACACAACAAACGTAGCTAACTAATTACGGAGTTAAACTGAAGCATCCTTAAAGGCATTTTATTTAAGCACTTTATAGCAGCATCTGTTAGCTATCAAGCTGGGTGAGTCAGTAATGGCTAAGTGTTAATGTTAATTTTAGCATTCTACACTCACCCGTTCAAACATAGATTTAAAAATGCTTAAAAGCTAGTTCTTTGAGAACAATTTAAGCGCAGAATTATCCAGTTTAGTTACATACATAACTGTGTTTCCTTTCATGGTTTGCTATGAGGCAAAACCAGAACTCTGGATACAATGGTCAATTTGAATTTCATTTATTCTATACCTTGTGAAAGCAGAACTAAACCACTATCTCGCACAGCATCTTGGACCATTATCCTGTCTTTGAGGATTACTTTATACAACATGTTTCACACACTTCCATGGAGACAGCAGCAAGTAATTAAAATGGTGTGATCACAGATTTCTATTTTCTTAAAATCAGACAAGGCTTTTTTTCCTCCTCATAGTTTAAAACAGCTAAGTTGGTATTTCTTTTGATCCATACACACTGGACAAAACAGCTCATTTAACCCTGATATAGCAGTAACAGATTGCTTTTCCAGATTAATCTACAAGAAAAATGAACTCTACTTTTAAGTGAGAGTAAATTCAGGGTCAGTTTGATTATGCTGATGATACTTAGAAGATCAGGCATCACAGAGCAGTAACTTCAGAACACTTCTAAGCTGACACGCTGTGACCACACATCACCAGTCATATTCTGCTCTTATACAAAGAAAACAAATTTGTTCAAATGAACAGTAAGAACATGGAATGCAGACAGAAGAGAAAGTATCAAATTGGAGCCATGGTTCTCAGAGGACAATATATATGCACGCATACATAGATGCAGTATTATAAATATATATAAACATGCAGGATGTCTATGAAGCATGATTAAGATGATAAAATTGATATTATAATCTGATTTTTTTAAGCCTCCTTACCTCACAAGTATTGTAATCTTCAGAATCCAACAGGCTGCAAAGCTTTGGTAAGAGTTCAGGCCAATTCTGTAATTCCCCTTTAGAGGCAATTGTTGTTATCAGAATGCCTAAAGGAATCAGAGGGATCAAAGAAATGAGCTCTCAGGCACCTTCACATGTTTCATACCAATTTTTCTCTTCTCAAACATCTATAGAGGTAACAAGTATTTTGTTTTATTAAGAACTTACAAGCATAAAAAGAGGAAGTACATTTAATTGCAAAGGTGAGTTGTTCCTTCCTGTCACCATGTAGGACTCAGATGCGAGAAACGAAGCACAAATTAATTCCAGTTAAGGAAATAATCATGTCCAAGCACTGCAGGGCAGCTTTGGCTCTAAATTTACTAAACACTGTACAAACCATGACCCCCAGTAAACATACAGTATCCACCTCAAGTCACCTCTCCTTTATTATGATATGAAAGCATGAATGTGGCAATCTGTCATTCAATAAACTTAAAACCCAGTGGTAAGCTGTGTTCACAACTCTACTATATTTACACAAAATACTGTGAATGCATTCTAAGACTTAGATACCTATTAAAAGCTTAATACACTATGGCAGGTTATCCAGTGATCAGCTGTAGGGGGTGGCTAAATAATATCCTGCAAACAGATAGGTCAGCCCAGGGAGTCACTAATTCTGTTTCCAATACACACAGAAATCCCAGGGAAAAAAAAAAAAGTGACAGGAACAGGGAAGGCTGCTTATAAACTATGACTGACTTTGCACGAGTCAATTATGATTCAAGCCAACACGAAACAGGTAACACAATCCATTATGCTGATGACAGTTACTTCTAATGAGAATAAACACAGAAGAACATGACACTCCAACTAGTAATCTCCCACTGACAAGTGATGAAAAAACAGCTTTCCTAAGCTTTTTTAACTGAGCTAATCACAATGCATAATTTTTCTTTGGAATAAAATGTTAAAAATCTTGTTAAATATACAAGAATATAGGACAACATTACAGAGCAAAGGACATTCTAGAAAAGATACACAGTAACTAAAAGGTATTTTGCATCATGTTTCATTTGATGCAATAGGCCAGAGAACCCACAAAGGGCAAAAAAGAAGAAAAGTAAAACACAACTTTCCATCATCCAGCTCTCTTCATAACTGCAACTGAAAAGATTCCCAAAAGCCTGTGGAGACCTACGGAATCTTAAAGATTGCATTTCTACTGAATACTGTAGTCTTAAAAGGACACATTAATAGAAAATACTTATTTAAGCTTTGCTGGATATTAATGATCCACTTAAAATAAAACAAAACAAACCAACAAACCTGAACTTCACAAAACAAATAAATCAATGTTCTTGCCTCCTAGCAAGAAAGTCCTTAAATTGTAAAATTGTCTGCCTAACTTTGATCCAGTACAGATTTGTTTGCACATGTCAAAGGTTCAGAAACAAATATAAGAATGAAATTCCTGGAACTACTCTGACTAAACATGGGACAAAAGCAGAAAGTCTCAAAGGAGTAGGTAGTTTAGAGTAAGAGTTGGTTGAAGATCTTTCCATAGTCCTAGAAGTGGTTTCAGAATGGTCTGGCTATACTTATAACAAACGTGAACCTGCACAGCTAAAGGAAAGACTATTTCAAAAGTACTTCAGGCATTCTTCCAAAAGGCTTATCCCACAGAGCAACAGGATAACCTAAGAGGAAATACTTTCAGATACATCAGCAATAAATCACCTGAGGCCACTGCCCTTTGCAACAAGGATATAAGAAGTTCTGGCTACACAACTCATTATGAACATTGTGTACAGGTCTACAGAGAAGGCATTTAATGCTGCACTAGTGTTTTTTACATGATAAAAACACACTTTGGTGTGGACAAAACCAAACAGAAGAACAGCGTCAGATTATCAAAACCATAAAGCAAAAGCTACAGCATCTGACATCCTGCAAAAGCTTAAGAACAATAAGGAAAGAATTACACAAAATTAAGGTTTAGGCACTATGTTCATAGTAAAAGGAAGCTTTGAGGGCTTCTAGCGAACTTCATCTTCTTTCAAATGTGAACTTTTTCCCATCTGCATGTTGCTTGCTTTGGCCAGCAGAGAACAGAAGACAGCAAAGATTAGCCTTTTTGGCTTTCTCGGCAACACTTTGGACAGAAATGTGGGCATAAGAAAAACAATCAAAGTAAAGAAATAATGAATTCAGAAGCTTGCAGCTCTTTGACACGTTTGGCTAGAGCTGACAGTAAAAATTAAGGCCCTTCCTTCTGACTAGCATACTAAGCTGCAAGGTAAGAAATTTGGAACTGGAAGTCTTTACAAAGATGGTCTTTTAATTGTAATGAAATTCAAAACAGTATTACAGAATCTGTTAATATTTCACTTCACAAATGTTAAATCTAACAAATACAGCAACTGGGCTAATAGAGCAGTAAATATATGAGAAAACTGACTCCCGTTCTCTCAGAACTCAGAAATTGTTAGAAAAATAAGCATGGTTGTCATGACATCATCTCTTACATCACTGTTTCAATTAAATGCAACTCTTGTTTTCACCATCAATTCTGTAGCTGCCTCTGTAGCTCCTGAAGTTGATTTCTGAACTCCTTAATACTAAACCCCTTAACTTCTAACAAAATTCCTACTCCTAAGGCAATCATTAACTTTCTCATTCCTTCTGCAATGAAGTTCTCCACTCCTACCACTAAACACCCAAATATTTCCCGTGCTTGCATTTAAACAGGAGCTATACTAAGGTCCTGCCTGGACTAGAAGCCCCAGGAAGTCTTAAGAAAAGTTATAGACACTCCATAAATACATGACTTTATTTCCTGATAAATTTGTGGCTCCTTAACATACCCAGCCTTTGCTCATGTGCTAACAAGGCAGTCCAACCTCACCATTAAGACAAAAGGCTAAAAAGATCCAGCATTTAATTACTTCAAACAGAGGTATAAAGCATGTGCTAAATAGCAACTCTTACACAAGCATACAGTTCATCAGTTGCTACTTATCTTTAGAGCTCATACATGCTAGAATAATCTCTGCAGAGATCACTTAAAGCTGAACAGTAATTAACTTACTAATCCACAGCTGTTTTTTACTTGGAGAAGTCAAAGAATAACCACTTGAAAGCAGACCATTCCTTCTGCCAAGAAAAACCATGCCTCACAAACCATCACTACCAAACAACAACCCAAATCAGCTGGAATGTTTCTTCAGTCACTTCCACTGTATTCCACTGACAATTGCTATAACCAAACAAGAAAGCATGACTCTTCCACAGCCTGGAATCACAAAAGTACCTGGCAACCAAGGACTTGTTTCTACTGCCATAAAGAAAGTGGGACATTAATAAAATTCATAGTAAAGTAGCTTCACAAGTGAGAAGACAGCAGGGAAAAAGCTAAGGATGAATATTTTCCTCTAGTTCAGAACCCAGACGTCTAGAGAGGGAATCCTACAGAAAAACAAAAGTAACCCAATTATTTTGTAAGAGTATTCAGCTGCTACAAGCTGAATTACTTTCTGAACTGATATCCACTCCCATTGTCTTTATGGTACTCAAATACATAATTTTTTTTTTGAGTGAACAAGGAAAATTACGACTGTGATAATTGGAGGAAATCATATTCTCAAAGAGCAGACAGAAAAGCTAAGTAAAAATAATGCAAACACGCAAATTTTATGAAAGAGGTGTACTAAAACAATGTATCTACAAAATCGGAAATCAACATAAAAAACCTTTCCCATCGGAACTAGGTATTTTTAAGGTCCCTTCCAACCCAAGCCATTCTACCATTCTACGAACTGCACACCCCATTTTATCTGCTGGTTTTTGGCAGAAGGTGTTTTAAATTAGAGGTTCCCTATGTGAATTTATTATGCATGGTATGATGATTCCCCAAAGAGATGCACACGTGTGTGCAGATGTGCTGTGGGGTGCTTACAGAAGTGTTTCATTGATGCAGGCAGAGTACTGAAATAGTTCTGAAGTCAGACCTTTACCTTGTTCCTGGTTTTTTTTGGTATAGAAATTGCCAGCAAGATCAATTTTAGTATATTCAAATAAACTTATGTTCTGTTACATTTCAAGAGATATGAATCAAATTGCTAAATCATTTCTAACTGAATAGGAAGCAAACATTAAGTATGACTTTTGTATATTCACAATGAAGATAAATATTGGCATTACAACATGAAGCTATGACAATTACAGAAGCAACCAGTTTTAGGAATTTAGTGATTTTTTTACATTAGTGGCATTTTCAATATACAGAAGACCACAATAAAAGCAAACTTACCCACTGTAGCTCTGATTAAGGGGGAGGAATCACCAATGTTGTTCAGACATTCGCTTTTAATGAAGTCAGTTACTCCACTTGGAAAGTTGTGGAAATGTGCTTTTACATTATTCTTCAAGATAAGACCACTCAAGGAACGTGTCGGTTCATCTGCAAGAAACAATATTTACAGTCAGCCTCCAGGAAGCTCAGGAATAAGGCAAATTTCCAGAATAATGCAAGAAAAGGAAAGTTTACACAGACATAAGAATCTTCATTCCGTTGTCTCTCCTTCCAACTACACCCATCATTTCACATACCAAAGCATTTTAGATTCAGAGCTTGCTGTTTCTATCTATTCAATATTAGAATACTGGTACTACAGATTCTACATTTCAAGAGAAATTTTTGTATAGAGGTATTGGCCAGGAATAGATCTGAAGTCAAACAATACAGGAGACTCATGAAGGAAATTGGCCAAAGACAGACATTCTGATTATACTGACAAGCTAGTTGCCACACTGATACTTTGAGATACTGATGACAAACCTGCTTTCACCATAGGAAGATACAGAAAAGATATAGGGACCATGTAGTAAATCCTCCATCCCCTACTCCTACAGAAATACACTGTTCAATTTTTCTACAAAACAAGGTATTGTAATCCTTTCAGATAGCAGTGGTTTTATTGATCTATTAAATCAATAATTAGATGAAGAAAGGAAGTGTGTTTGAACAATGGTAACAAGTGTTAGTCAGCGTGAACCATAAGAAAATAGTGGCCAGAAGTGACCTGAACTGAGTAAGAACTTAAGTTGAGGCAACAGCTCCAAATTCTCTTCACTGAGCCCTCTTTGCCAGCAAATTTCTCTATTTCTGGGACAAGAAGGAAGATTTTTCAAGAAATAAGCATGTTTGAAGTTCCTCTGAGCAAGAATTAATAATGAAGCAGAGACAGATACTAGTAAGTTCTGACAGAAATAGGCAGGTTAGATAGGTGGCTTAGATAAAAATCAAGGTCACATTAAAGTGAAACTTGACCATTATTTTTTTTCTTTATATTCTAAGGTATACAGTAGCAGAAAACATCTTAAATCTTCATAGTAAGTGCCTATCCCATGGCACTGCAACAAAGACTCCACGGGATTCATTGTGAAAGTCACATTTCTGACAAATGAAAAAACAATTAACGAAGCCACAAAAAAGAACACTAACAAAAAATTGTAACCATACTGAGAGGTGACAGGCAGAAATCACAAAGATGGTCTTAACACCAATCACTTAAGCAGCAAAAAATGTGATACTCAGGCATTTAAAAAAAAAACAAAAAACAAACACACCCAAACCCATACCACACCACAGTGAAAACCTTAGTTGGAGAAAAGAAAAATTCTGACTGCACAAAGCTGTTTCTGGAATGCTGAGTTTTCATCACCTTAACAGCTATGCTGTCAGAAGACAGTAATATAGGTCTGGATCGAGTTCTTGCTGTATCACCACAATTACAGACAGATGGCCTACAAGCTCAGTAAGACACTCAATGTTCGTAGGTTCTGTGATAAATTCTGCCAGCTATATGCTTCAACCATCAAAAAAGACCAGTCTTGCTTCCTTCTCTCTCTGGCTGCACAAAAAAGTGGTTGACAGTTTTGTTATTATTAGGAAGAATGGGATGTGCTATTCCCTGGATGTTTTTAAGGCCAGGCTGGATGTGCCTCTAGGCAAGGTGATCTAATGAAAGGTCTCCCTGCTTATGGCAGGGGGGTTGAAACTAGATGATCCTGGAGGCCCCTTCCAACCCTGACAATTTGCCCTGTGATTCTATTGCAACTAAGTCATTCTATTGCAACTGGTCATAAATTAAACTAAGTTTCTTGCCTCTATGCTGGTCAAGTGCAACGCGATGCTTCAGAATGTTGTTTAATGACCATACTGGTCTTAGGTTGAAGGCTGGACTTAATGATCTTAAAGGTCTCTTCCAATCCAAACAATTCTATTATTCTATTAATAGCTTCTGTCCCAATGTGTAAAAATTACAGTGTGGACACCTTTGGGCACTTACCAGCAGAAAAAGACCCTATTTTTTTTGATGTTGGACTTTTAAGTAACCACAAGAATTCTGGTTAAAAATGTCATAGTTTACTCCCGTGTCAGAAGCAGGACTAATGATGTTTCAAAACATTCACTGCAAGTGAATGCAAGTGACCTTGAAACGTAGTTGTTAGCCTGAAATTAATCAGCGCTCGATTGACGCATGCGAGTCATGGAAAATAATCTGACACAACAACCTAAGTTTAGGAACCTCTGTAAGACACCAAAACAAAGCTGCAAATGTTGCACTGATGCTGAGTGTTGCATATTGATTGAATAATTAGTAGCAATAGCTACTCTTCTGAAGATGGTGTCATAAATAGAACTGAGCTGTGGACAGTATGGGAAGGGTGTTGATCTGCTGACAAATAATTGGCTTATTGGTTAGTTACAGAAGTTTCTGCATGCTAACAAATAATGACCATAGGTCATATCAGAATGCCAAAATTAGTACATCTATGCAGTCTTGCAAAAACATAAGTGTAAAGAACTAAGCCTCTGGCTTCACTCTACTTTCGGTTTCACTATCATACCCCCACAAATCAGCCATCTCAGCAGTTTTCCCACTCGAACATGATTTTGTGTGTCACCTCCTGATCCTGCAGTTAAATTAGCATTTGAATTCTATCAAGAGTAGAATAATCCTTAAGAAATGGAGACTCAGTGTGATAATGCTATGCTCATTACAAGATCCCAAGCTATGTAACAAAAGCAGGACATTGATGGAGTTTGAGAGTATCTAAAAAGCAACATAAGCTCTTTGGTGTTTATTTATTGGGGTCAAGGGGTGGATGACAAGTACTTTTTAGTTTAATATCCCTGCATACAACTTCCTCTTATTTTATAACTTTTTTTTTTTACTAGTATCCAGCTAGACAAGCACTCTTATACTAGGAACAAAGTGACTGATCCTCTGCTATTCAGAATACTTGTGAAAAAGAGATTATATTGAAGCAGCTTTGATGTGTGGCCATGCTGCTCCTTCTCTTCCAAGACATTTGAAAACCATCTGCAGTCTGTTTAGTTTTCAGTTTCTACCCACAATTTTATCAACCTCCCTTCAACATACACAGAACTCCTTTCATGGCTTCCTTGCAGGAGCCTGGAAATAAGTATCTCTGCAAGTGTGTTGGCCTCCTCCCTTGTAGCTGCACCAGACTATTCTAAGGTATCTACCTGAAGAGCATTATGTATGCTGGGGGAAGATCCACATATTGCAAGTCCCTAGGTATTTTCTTAAGCATTTTCTGGAGTGTGCAAGCCTCCTCTGGAGATAGATAAATTCGTAGGTAGGAGCCCTAGACTACTCCAAAGGAGCTACCTGAGTTTTATCAATGTTACAGGTAGTTACATTCCTCTTAGCTTCCCAGGTTCTCTCATAGGCATCTCCAGGAGTACTTCTATTTCTTCTGGACAAAAGTGAATTACCAGGTAGCAGCCTCAGACTCTTTTGAGGTAACTACTCAAAGACAGTTGTGTGTGTTGGGGCAGGATTCCTGCTTGGTAGCTCTTCAGGAATTTTCTCTATGATCAAGAAACTTGTTATTTACAAACATTGTTCTTTTTTTAAAGCTTTCCTTGTATGGGCTTCAGGGACAGGGAAAGAGATAATAATGGAGAACCTATACTGATTCCAGATGTGCTCAGAATAAGGAGTTCCATAACTATGATTCAGTTCCAGCACTGAATCACGTAACAATCAATTGCGTAACTTAGGCATTTCTGTCAATACTCTAAAATAATTAATTAACTAATTAAGTAACTTCTCACATGTGGCACACACTACTTAGAAGCCTTTTCTTTAAAATTTGCACTACTATTTAAAGGTACTATACACAAAAAAATAATTTTTTTGTTGATCTGACAAAATTCACATCTCTTAACTTGGTTTCCTCTAAGATACTTATACATTTCAATTAGTTTACACACTGACTACTAAAACTCAGTCAAGCTAATTTCCTTCTGCAATTCCTCATGTATCTGAACTTAAGGAAAAACGTACTTTGCTGTTACAGTAGGACACTACATATGTTATGCAGCAGTTCAAACTAACGGTAAATTAGTATGACTTGGACTTCTGAATTGTAATGCAATCAGATTAACTCCTGGACTATGGCATGGGGGGGAGGGGAGAGGTAAAGGGACATCTGCTTTTCTGGATTAATCCTGCTCAAAGACACCTTTCTGAAACTGGTAGCTGTCAAAGTAGCATCTGACATCGCACAATGAAGCTGAATGTGAAAAAGTCCAAAGGCCTTTCAACAACAGTAGGTGAGGACAGGACCTTCCCCCACAGTAATGTTCCATGCTAAAGTAAAGTACTCTTAATGACCAAGTTACCACATGAATGAGATCAGGAGTTGCAAAAACACTCCACTATCTTCAACTAGTTTATAGAAATGCAAAAATATTTTACAAATAAACAAGGAAGACCATCCTCAAAGCTTAAGACAAAGTACAAAAGCAGTGTTCTCAATCCCAGCTCATTCACCTTCAAGGTGAAAGATCATCTCAAGGATTCTGATCCTTGATTGCTATAGCTTTACAGCAGGCCATGATAAATTCACGATGAGTTGAAGAATCAGCCACTAAAACACAATCCAGTATCAGAGTCACAACTGATTTGTATAGCTGCAACAGGATACATAACTATAGGCCAATTTCAGGCCAGTACAAAGCTACCACACCTATTAGTGTAAGTCTTGCCAAGAGCCCACTGGACATGTCCTCTGACTCGTCTTAGAAGGATATAAGGTACAAAGGACAAATATGTTTTGAGAATAAGGATGTGCAACCTGAATCTTAACTAGAATTAGATATATCAGTAGTTCCATTCTTTTTTCATCACACAAAGAGGCATTAGGCATGTCAAATCTTATCTAAGAAGTGATAAGTTTTGACATCAGGCCATATCAGGCCAAGCAGAATGTGACATTAATTCTGACCCCATACAAAGACAGCTTCCCTTTTTCACTGATCTGTGCTAAAACTCAAGTCAAAGAACGGCAAACATGCAGAAACACAGCAGAAATAGAGTCTGCAGAGATTACAAAGTCTCAATTTATTTTCTTTTTAGAGTTGAAAGAGAATGTTACCAGAAAGCAACATAGTATTCTTTTGCTAATGCACACAGGCCATGTCATATCATAGTATATTGATACAACTTTGCACCAAAAAAATACTACTGCAGGATTATGACATCACACCCAATGCTCCCAAACTCAGAAACTGTATTTACGAACACTAGAGAGCATTCTTGGTGAATGAAAACGCACATGATCTTTTGTTAATTTAGCACAATCCAAATTTACCCATCACTCAAAATTCAGGATGCTGTGCAAGATTAAGCATGGTGTAATTTCAAGTTAAAAATAGTAAGAAGAAAATACCAGGTAATTGATGAAGTTGTCATACAAAAAGACAAGACAGATGAATTGAGAAGGATGCCAATTTTTCCAGTCTGTTTGAGATAGAGGGAAAAGGCCATTCAGTGAGAACGGACAGACGGGAGAGCTGGGCAAAGAACCTAAGGAGGTTCAAGAAGAATAAATGCAGAGTCCTGCACCTGGGAAGGAATAATAAACTGCACCAGTACAAGTTAGGAGGTTATCTGCTAGAGAACAGCCACGTGGAGAAGGACCTGTGAGTCCTGGTGGACAACAAATTACCCATGGGACAGCAATGTGCCCTTGTGGCCAAGAAGTCTAATGGTATCCTGAGGCGCATTAAGAATGTGTCCAGCAGATCCAGGGAGGTTCTCCTCCCATCTACTCTGCCCTGGTGAAGCCCCACCTAGAATATTGCCCCCACTTTGGGGTTCAAGAGGGACATGGATCTACTTGGGAGAGTCCAACGAAGGGGTACAAGGATGATTAAGGGACTGGAGCACGTGCCTTACGAGGAAAGGCTGCGTGACCTGGGGCTGTTTAGTCTGGAGAGAAGACTGAGAAGGGATCTAATAAATGTATATAAATAGATGAGGGCTGGGTGTCAAGAAGGAAGGGACAGCCTCTTCTCACTTGCATCCTGTGATAGGACAAGGGACAACAAATGTAAACTACAGCACAGAAAGTTCCACCTCAACATAAGGAGGAACTTCCTTACTGTAAGGCTCACAGAGCACTGGAACAGGCTTCCCAGAGAGGATGTGGAACTTCCTTCTCTGAAGACTTGCAAAACCCATCTGGATGCATTCCTGTGCAACCTACACTAGATTATACGCTCATGCTCTGGGAGGGGGGTTGGACTTGAGGATCTTCAGAGGTCCCTTCCAACCATTAACATCCTGTGACCTTATAAGCATTCTTTTATAGAAGGTGCAAGCAAAGGCAGACTTCAGTACAGATAACCAAGAACTTCATCATTATCGTCAATCAGATCTGAAACAAACTCAGAACTTCCATTTACAGCATGAATTGTCTGTGTTATGACACCTGGAGGTTCTTCTTCTGACCTACCTCATACTTCAGATCTCTTGGATGCTGCCTCAATGTGCCTTAACTAGAGGCTAGAACTGGGCTGGACAAGACAGCAAGGAGGCTGAGATTAGGACAACACTTTCTCATGTTTTCCTTCAAGGAAATAGACTTAGGCTACAGAAGCAAACATGCTAACAAGGAAAGGAGGATTTAAATGCATAACCTGGAACAAAGAAAGGAAGCTGCAGATAACCAAAGAATGGAACAAAGGCAAAGCTGATACTTCCTTGCAGCACTGGACTGTTTCAGTTAAAATCACGCATAAAATAGAGAAAGTGATCCAGGAAGCAGCAGCAACATGCACGTGATCCAGAACACAACTCATTAAAAGAATACAGAAGTCTATAGGATGCTGAGCTCAGCTTGGGACACAAAGAGAGAAAGAGAAAAAAATCAAACAGCACAAATCCAAAACTAAGGCAGGACAGGGCCACTAGATTATCTGCAAGGTTTTATACCTGCCAAACCAAGAAGAAACTTTCACTAACAGAACACCTGAGTAATGTTTTCATTTACAGATAAAATTAGGAAAAAGAAGCATCTTGCATTCAGTACCTCAATCTTTAATGACTTGGGATTGTACTTTAACTCAGCCTGCCCACTGTCTGACTTCCAGGACTGAACACTGCTTCCTTGACATTTTTAATATTCTCTGATATTTGCCACATCATGGTTCATCCAGATGTACAACATGATCTTCAGAGAAACACACCAGTTAAGAGAAAAAAAAAAAAAAAGAGAGAAAGAATGGAAATGCTTAAAGCTAGAGCATCTACATGCCATAACTGCAAGCCAGGCCATATATTTTCACTGACTAAATGGTAGCAGGGCAATCTGCTTCAGAAGATACAAGCTTAACAAGCTTTGACAGCTTAACAAGGCTCAAAGAATTTAAGAACAAAAAGAAAACCACCACATACCAGTAGGAGTACCATAACAGACCTAAAACCAGCAAGTCACAAGCATTCAGACAGATGCCTGATAAAGCTAGCAACTGAAAAGCTGTACCTCTGGTGTTAAAGCAAATTCGCTACACAAAGTTTATCTAAGTATCTTAGAGGCAGACATCAGTGAAACAGCTATCTTTGCAAGCAAAGTTATTTGCTTGCAGAGGTGTAAGACTATGGCTGAGGATAATTTGGTACAACCTCCACTGCAGTACAGTGAGGCTGTTTAACATCAAACACGACAGAATTCCCACATTCAGGTGCTGTTTATTTAAATGTATCATTAGGCAGAGTTCTCACTATTTGTTGCAAGTGGCAAAATATTATTCAAAGGTTAGTCACATCTGCTATCAAACCAAGCTCTTTCTCCCATGCACTATCAAAAGACCTTAACTTTTATTGAATAAACAGTAAGTGATGTTGAAAGCTTCTTATCATAGCTCCTTCTGCTGGGGTGGTATGGCTGTAACAAATGGTGAACTTCCCAAAAGCATGAGTATCTGATTTGGTCTGTGGTGTAAAGCACACTGCTTCTTTCCCCTAGCCTACAAACTTGACATGGCTGCACAAGAAATGCCCAACAGAACTCTCCTCAAGAGGGCAAAGGAAAGAATACTTTCCTAGTTGTAATCAAAACAATTACTTGCTTTTTGGGTCCATCACGTTTTTCCCTACTGGTCCCAAGGAGGATGCAAGAGTATTGTAGTTACTGAGTAACAGTTCTAATACATTGTTTCTTTAACTTGCTTGGGCAGAACTAATGATGGAAAGCTGTTGAGTTGGATTTTTCAAAGCAAATCCTCATTAGCCATATTCAGCAGGAGATTCTGACACATCACTAAACACACACTAGTGTGCAGAACCTACAGTTCAAGTGATGAACAGAATGAAGGAGAAATTAGCAAGTAAGGCAATGATAGAAAACAAATGAGGGAGGGGAAACGTGAAACACTATTCTCTCATCACATTTTCTACTCCAGATTCCACTACTGCACTCTCTCCATCTCTCCTTTTTCTGTTAATGGTATAAAGCACAAGGTGTATCTACACTGGCACCTTGCTCAAAACTTTAATATGCTGGCTGATTCAAGTCTCTAAAGCTCTCAAACTTAAGATATTCCTTCAAGGCCTTACAGATGACCACGAACCTCCATTACAAAATATACAGAAACATTGGGATATGTTCGGATATCCTCAAATATTAAAATATATTTTCTTCCTTCTCTGTGTTTCCTTCCTCTTGAAGGTGACACCAAACCCTAAACACTAGTTAAAACTTTGTATAACATGTTATTGACAGATCTTCCAACGTTACAGGGTCACACAGGAGTAAAACATAATTCAAAGGGAAAAAACAAACCAACAGCCAAGCATCCAGAAACCTTGAGGTGAAATACTACAAGGCAGAGAAAGCAGAACATCAAGGAAAAAAACAAAAGACAGAAAAAAAGTTGAAGAATCAAACATACTGATGACAAATGTAAAGAAAGCAGATGTGCTAAAGCAGATCTTGAAACAAAATGTCTTTCGTGACTGAAGACCTCACAAATCAGCAGGTGCAGTACACTGGAAAGAATCTTTCACATGCACTGTTCATCAAGAGATTGTCTGAATTTACCAACTGGTAGAGAATACATAATATGCCATGGGTAGTTTGTACTCTTGTCCACAAGAACAGGACAATAGTAAAGAGCCAGTTGATTTCTAACTGTCTTTTACTAGAATCAAGACTTCTGAATGCAGATTCTGACAGACATTATCTTCAGTCAACTCTAGTATGCGATCTTCTAAATATTTAAGTATAATTACTAGGAATATTGTTATCATAACAGAATTTAGCAGCACATTTTATAACATGTATAGTCATAACTCAAAGTTATTTCAATATTTCACTGCAGTCAGATAAAGGTATGATGCTCCAACATTTCTGGAGGATTTAACAGGACATTTATAATGGAATCTATTCCAAGGCTGAAACTACAAGCGCCAATAAGTCATCAGATTTTTGCCCCCAGAGACTCCAGAGAGGACAAGTGACTTCTACATGACTATGGAGCAAAAGTAATCAAACTGACTGAAAACATCAGCTTTCCATTTCTTTTAAGCAAAGTAACTTTTTTTTTAAAAGGGGGGAAAAAGTGTATAATTAAAGAGCAAATAACTCAAAAACTTACCTTCAGACTTCAACTTCGTTAAAACAAAAATCAAGTAGTTGTTGAAATCTGGATATTGATTGAGTTGTTCTAGTTTCTGAAGAGAGAAACTGCTGAGGAAAATTGCATCTTCACACACAGCATTTATAGCTTTCTGGATACCAAGATTATCAAACGAGTTATGTATCACAGAAGTATTACATCATTAAAACTGCTGATTAAGATACCCATTCTAATATTAGACATACACTTCTTATGATGTTAACTAGCCACCTCCTTAGGTGGACAGACAATTGTACCAAGCTCATGCTTCTCCAGTCTCATAAAAGAGAGCCCAAAAACCTCCTAAACGATAAAATACTCTTTAAGAGCAGGAAGCCTGATGACCTTTCTGAACAGCTGTGAAGGTATGTAGATTTCCTAAAATTTGTCATTACTTCTGCCTCAAGTTTTCCAGTATCCTGCCATTGCTTGGCTAAAGCCGTCATCTGGCATTTTCCTCATGTCCTGTTCTCACACCCTGATACTAGTAAGCTTTCTGCTCAACAATAATATTTTAAGTCAGTGCAATGCCATCTCTAAGTTACTAAAATTACTAGATATCATCATTATGGCAAAAAAAAAATCAAGAGGTTAAAAAAAACATTTTCAGAAGAAATAAACTTATTTGCTCCATGGATATTTACTTTAGTTTCTATTTAGCTAAATCTCTAAACATTGAAAGTACCTAAAACTTAGACAAATACACGTGTATTACAATTTGATGTCCCAGAAAATCCCTTCCGTCGTAAGGGTCTACTTCCTTCCAGAGAAGAGCAGTTGATGTCTCAATCACAAATTTCACACTTCATTTTTAAATATTTAGGGTATTTGCATCAGGTAGCAACTTTGGTAGAGAAGCCTGCTCTCTTTCCACTTAGTAAGAGAATAAAGTGTACTTAGCACAGACACACAGGAGATTGAGTATCAAACAGGAGCATGGTAGACACAAGTGAAAATAATTAGAACGCTCTACATCGCCCTTGTGAAGGAGAAACCACATATCCAGAGATTGTTGTCAAAGGTGCCAAGCCAAAGAGCTCCTTTAGGAGCAGCCAAGAAGTGAGGTAGCATATTTTGAAATTCTTTTCTTCTCCAAGCTCCAGAAACATAATCACCAATCAGTCAGGTGAACATCACTAACAACCATGAATTCCAATGAATCTACAGTGGAAAGCAGACCAGTAGTAAACAGAATGAACTAAAAGAGCAGCATTTACCAGAAACTTAAGAAAACACTTAATTGGCCTAGCAATCAAACAAAAGCTTATAGGCCGTATTTTCTTAACTTCTTTATAAACTTTTTCGTTCTTACTCTACAAAACACCTAACATCTTTACCTTAAAAAGATCTGAAGCCCTACAAATTCATACCTTTGTTAACAAAGGGTTTTGACTAACCTATACAGCTCATCTTGTTTTATCTGAGCTCTGAGAACCCATACCTGCCAAAACAGTGTCATAAAGGCAGAACAAAGTAAAATCAACACACTGGTAACTTTCAAAAAATTATGGACAGAGCATATTAAATTTAAGATCATTAAACATCACTCTGCTTGGACAGGCTACTAATTAGCATTCTACCATACAACAGCTATCACGAATTTTTTGAGGAAACAATCTTAAGTGAGATTTTTATTTTATTTTAAATTATAGGACATGGCCTGTCAAATTCTATTAGAACATCTTCTCAAACTGATGTATAATACAATGGCAAAAATGCACCACTTCTCTAACCTATACAGGCCAATCATATGGGGACCTACTTGAAAGCACCACTAGGAATTACCACTTTTTTTTTTTCAGTTTCTACTCACCTCCAAGACAGACAGCATCACCTATTTTGCCCACCCTGCATGTATGCTCTTTTTAGTAAGCCAAACACAGAGCTTTAAAATGGAATCTTACATTAAAGCCACACCACACACACTTGCTATAAACACTGTTGGTGCATTAAATCCTAAAAATCACCAGTTTACGTTTAGGGCATTATCAGAATATCTTATTCAAACACTTCTCTTTAGGATTTTTCAAAGGAAGCAATAGAGTAGTAAAAAACTGAAAAGTATCTCCAAGAACAAGATAACCATGATGAAAACTACCTCTACCTTTCATATAAGAGCGGAAAGGCTTCCTAAGCTGACAACATCTGACACAAAAGACCAGAACTGGAGTAAACTTGGCTTATAGCTAAGCTCTTAAATTAACGTGCATATATATATAAATATATATACACACATATATGTTCTAACATACTTAAATAATTCAGTTCCTTTCCATGAAGGCATTCAAGCAACTGCCTTAAATAAAAAGGGCTTGAGACGATAAACATGCGTCCATCATAGAACGTCAGAGCTTCCAGATATTTTAAAGCCTATACATATGTGACAGAGCAGCAGACAGTAAATGAGGTCTTTATTTTTCAAGACCTATGCTTCCATTAGTCTTAATTTAAAATTTTACTCTCAATCTTTTGTTACCTACAGCCTTCTTATTTCATCACTGCAATGAAAAGTGCCTCAGGGGAGTAAAAACCCAATAGTAACCCCAAATGCACAGCAAAGCAGCATACGAAGCCACATATAACACATTTCCCCCTTCTTATTAATTTTAACGAGAGTAACGAGCAGTACAGCAGGCTCAGGCCTCCAGGCAAGTTGAAACACTCTCACTACGTACCAAAATGCGCAGTGTCAGAACCAGCAAGCTAACGAGGGCGTGGAAGCAGAGACCCCACCAGAGGCACTCCCCCACCACCTAAGGGTTTCACCTCGAATCCCAGGGCCGAATTACCACAGGAAGCCCCTGCTCGCCCCCACTTTGTCTCAGGGACCGCAGGTACCCCACACTGCCTGCTCAGTTTGGCAGGCCGCGAAACACTCGTGGCCCCCTCGACGAGATCTGCTAGGGCGAGGCCCGCGCTCCTAGCCCGCCACGGTCGAGGGCTAGGCGTTCGTGGCGACCCAGTGTGGGGGAACCCGGGAAAGCGGCTGATACCAGCTCAGCCGCACCAGAGGCTGAGCTTTTAAAAGGGGAAATAAAAAAAACCCCACAACTACAAAAAACCCAAACAGAGAAAACACACCAATAGAACAAAAACTACAAACAAAACAACAAAAAGCTACACCCCCAAAAATAAAAACAACGCAAACAAACAAAAAACCCCACCAACCCCAAAATGACTCTTGACTCTGGGCCTGCAACAGGTACCCAGCCCCCCCGGCGACGGAAAGCGGCCCCGAGGCCCACAAGCTGCCTCGGTGGTTCAAACGCCGCGCCACAGCCGTCCGCTCCTGCGGAGGCTCGGCCCACCGCGCTGTGG
>VXBD01005632.1:89717-103941 GCA_013399975.1 Indicator maculatus | reverse complement strand
AGGCGGGAGGGCGGAGAGAAAGGAAGGCCGAAGGGAGGATGGGAACATCGCGGCGCCCAGATCACTCTAGCTCTCACCCCCCACAGCGCACACTCCACCAAGTACCCCACCGCCCGGCCTGCCAACCCCGCCACTGGACGGACTCGAACAAAACCGACCTGCTCCCGCCGCCGCCCGCTGAGCTCCACACCGAGCTGACTGAGTCACGGCGAATTTGTAATCTGGCCTGGAGAGCCGTCTCCCGTCCTCCTGGGTCCTAGCGCCGGGCACGCCTGCGTCGGGCACGCCTCCGGCCGCCTTGGGCCTGCCGGCGCTGCCGTCAGCCTTTCCCTGGTGCGTCCCACGCCGCCAGACGCCTGAGGGTGACAAAACGCGGACCCTTCAATCCCTGCCGGCGGGAAGAGGGATGTCTCCGCCTCTCCCAGCCCCCTCTAGAGCAGAGAAAACCTTCAGCAGCCGCCCCAAACGAGGGGTGAAGCGGCGCCGGCCCCAGCACGGCCTCTTAGGACGGCTGCAGCCGCGCACACGCAGCGCCTGGCAGCCAGTAGGCTGGCTGCCGCCCACAAAGGAGAACCAGGGGTGTGAAAGCAGACTCAGGAGCAAGGAACGTGGTACCTGCGTTGCCGTCTGCTATATTTCTACGTGATTTGGTTGAACGCTGAATAGAAGTCCCCAGCTACGCAAGAAGGGCGTTGTGTGTGTAAAAAAAGGAAAATCAAAAGAAACTTGCTTAGTAACTAGTGTGGCTTACCGTTAGCCTCAGAATTTATCAGGGGAGATCTCAGGTCAAAATTAGCAATTTAGATATATTAATATACATATAAGTATATACATAATACATATGCATTACATACATACTTTTTTTTTTCTATATTATACATATGCTAATGGAAAAATAAGAACGCATGCTTCTTAAGCCTGGTCTAAAATATGAAAATTAAAAACTAATTCCTTGGCTTTTAATGATCTTTTGTCACTGTGTAAGTGTCTTGCCTGACTATATGAAAACTAGTTTCCCTTTCTGCTGGACTACGTAACTTGGTATGCACATCACAGTCTTTTAACAATTTTTCAGAGGCATTGAGAATAGGGAACATGAGTGATTCCAAACAGTGCATCCGAAGTAATTTGTTGTGTGGCTTTTCCTCTCACCTCCCTAAGTCAGCTGTCCAGTCTCTGGCTCAGTGTCCTGAGCCAACTTTCCTTCTATTACTACAAGCCATTCTTCTTGAAGGTGACAAAATGACTACTGCACAGTCTCCAGCAAAACAGCAAAAGGAACCATCAGAAGCAACAAGTAAGACAGGCAGTATAATTATATCTACATATTTGTTTAGCGAGGACAGTGGAAGAGGGTACTTGATCGATCAGGAAATAACGCACACTTGAAATAAAAAGCTGGAAAAAGCTAAATAAATAGCAAAGTATGCAGTACAGCACAGAAGAGAACAAAACCAGCATATTGAAGAAAAATAATAAGCAAATGGGATGTGTTTTGTCAGCTTTTCTATTTAAGCAATTGCCATATCTATCTCAGGGCTGTTTTGGGGACAGGCTATTAAAGCAGCTCAACTCAAAAATTATTGTACTGAAATGTCTACAAGATAGAGTCACCAGGGTAGGTGTGTAAAGGCGTGCCACCAGTTACTAGGAAAGACTGATAACAAGGTTTATAAGAGATTTCTCTGGCCAGGGTCAATCTCCTTGTTTCCTTCTAGTACAGGAAAATGTCAAAATAAAGGGTGTGTAGTCAAGCCATTAAAACTGATGTTAATGGCTCACCACAGTGATGCTTACACAGAAGAAAGCTGAGGTCCAACAAGTCAAGAAAGTACTGGTTATCTTGGAGAATTCTGGCCTGCTGTCAAGCTTATTTGAATTTCGCTAGGGCTTCAGAAGTTACTGTACAGGAATTATGACACAGGGATTAAATTTGTCTCATTTTATTAGGAAACCAGACTAAACAAAAATAACATCAAATATGGGAAGACACCAGAAAAAAAAGTTGAGAGATGCAACATGAAAAAGCAGGAAGAGAAGCAGGCCATGCATCCATAATGAAGAAAAGCCTGTTTCCTTTTCAATAGGTGTGACCAGAATTAAATCCTGGTGATCTTTCTGCATTAGAAAGGAGAGCAAAAGGCTGAAAATCCAAGAATGAATGGGAACTCCTCCAATTAGTGGGGACATCTGAATGCTTTAGACAATCATCTTCCAAGACAGACCCCTCCTTATGTTCCATTACAGGATGCTTTGTCACTGGGAACCATTCAGCAGAGGGGAAAATAATTTAACTGAGTCAAGAAGTAAAGAAGGAAAAAAGAAAAAAAAAAGTATGTTGAGAGCAAAGGACATTATTGAGAAAAATGAGAAAATTGTTTCTGTATCCTTTGCCTCTTAGTTTTCTACTGTCTGTTTTCCTCAAGCAAGTCTTCTTGTGTAGAAAGGAAATCAGAGTCAAAGTCCCAGGCAGACCCATGAAAGCTACGATTCAAAACATAAGATGGCCTGGTTGACCCCACTCAATCAGTAGAATACACTATAAATAAATTTGAAACTCTTACCCATGTATGTTAAGAAGACAAAAGTTCACTGAAGATAGGAACCTTGCACAAATGCTAGTAATCTTTGATTTCTCTCTGAGCTTCAGATGTGATGCGCTAGCCAGGATCCACTGATATCACAACAATGTGTAATATTAAGAAAAAAAAAAACAACCACCCCTCACCAAACACTGTATCTTAAATTTGTATCTCTTCACAAACCCTGCCATCTTCTGCTCAAGCACTGACAGAAAGCCCAGAAATAATTTTTTTAACTTTGGTTTTAATGTCAACTTTCTTTCTCAAAACATCCCATTAGGGCTGAAATGACACATATCTGGCATGTGCCATACAAGGAAACAAAAGGAACAGCTATAATGTGTAGCGCTACTAATTCATTCAAAATCTAGTATCTAGAATACTGGCTTTGAATGCACAAAGCAGGCTTCAATTTCTGCTTTTTCCTACGGTATTTTTTTCTCTAATGTGTCCTTAACATCACATTAGAATATACTTGGTGCTACGTCTTTTTATCTCTCCTGTTGCTTTTCATTGTGTTAAAAACAGATATTAACAAGAACTTGGATTAGGAAATATTTTCTAATCAGCAACCTGTATAATAATTGGCATTTAAAAGACAAATGCAAACAGCACAAATAGGAGATTTTTAACAGAATATTCTCCTCACTTCTCCAGCAATCTCAGTGTACTAACAAGAGAAAGAGGACACTGATGCAAATCCCTCCCAACAACCACCCAGAAAACAGGTCTGTACTACTAGGAAGATGGCATCCCTTAGATGCCATAGCCTCCAAGCTGTACTTTGGGAAGTACAATTTCTCACTGCTAGCGTATGTGAAACTAGTTTCAAATAATAATTGTCTAACTAAAATTCTGCCCTAATTTCAGAATTGTTAGACAATTTCAGTCACTTTACTGCTCAGGAAAAAAATTCCCAGTCTTTAATTTTACTACAATGGTAATATTTGCAACGTTTTTGTGGTTGTTTGGGGGTTTGTGTGCATGTGTGTGTGTATGTGGTGTGGTGTGTGTGTGTATTGGGGGTTTTTGTTTTCTCTTTTAAAGAGAATTCTAATGGACTACCTTCTTGTCACAAAACCTGCTACTTGTAAACCTGGTATTTAACAATGGGAATTAATAAATAATCCAATCCATTGCTAAAATCAAAGCTTACAAGTTTCCATGAAGTCTGTTTATAGTGTCTTTTTGTCCTTTCTATATAGCAAACTTGGATGCACAGAGGAAATAGCTGTTAGTTGATAATAGTTTTCTGTGTAAACTCTTATTTTAGGCTAAGAGTGACATGGATTAAGCTAAACCAAAAAAGGTTCTCATAATATAGAATAAATGTGTCTATGTGAAGGAGCTCATGCAGAATAGCTACTTCTATATTATTATGCACTGCCTTATGCCTGGAGACTTGTGCTGAGCTTTCACTTAAAAAATAGTTTAAAAAATCCTCACATCCAGAATATCAGTGGAGAATACATTTTAAAACTTTAAGTCCAGTCTTCCTGAGTTCAGCCATGTGATACAAGATTAATATTGAATAGTCTTTAGAAGAACAGAGTTGACCCTGTGAAGCACCAAAGTGGTTACTAAGGAGACAGACAGAAAGAAAGTCTGAAAGGATTTTCTGTCCTGACTGAAAGCCTATAAAATTAATTGTCTACTTTTCCAGAGCTGATTGGTTACCATGATGGAAGGATTGTTTTAAACAGAAATCTGAGGAAACTTTAGAAAAATATTTTAAAGAATATTTTTAATATTATAAAAATATTTATATTTTGTGGAGTCATGTGAAAATATTAGCTAGAAGAGACTGTAAGCTTACTATTCTCTGGCTAATACAACAGTACTTAATGTCTGCTGCAAGTGTAATTCTGTTCAGCACAGGACTTCATGATAGGATCTGCATGAATGGTATTAAGTTCCCTTGTGCAGAAACAAGAGATGAAAAGGTTGACTACAACAGTACTAAGAGGGAATTCACCTAACAGAAGCTAAGTCAAATCCAAAGCAATCCAGCATACAGTGGTAAGCCTTGGACTATACTAGTCCCAAAACTAAGAATTTACATCAGTGGTAGGGCTAAGCTTATTTTTTAAATTAACTTTTTTCTTCTGTCTTTTTTTTCTTCTATCTATGGATAGGATTTCTTCTGTCTGTAAGGAGAAGCAATATGATGGCAACATTCAAAGTAGCACGCATATGGTCTTTCAGATAATACAATATTTGGGTACTGTTAATTTACCTTCATTTCTTACTGTCATCCACTGCTTGCAGCTGGTAGGTCTATGAGTAGAATAAGAAGCTGAAGAAACTGAGAGAAATTATGGGCTTCCTACTCTCTTGAAGCAACTCTGTCTTGTGTTGAGTGTCATGCTAGAAATTGTGTGAGGTGTTGATCCCATAGTACACCACCTGATAATGAAAATGAACTCAAATTTCCTGGAACACTAGACATTTCGATGTTGGAGGCAAATAAATGTGTAATATGATTTGCTCTCCATGTAGTATCAGCATGGTGATGGTCTTTTTCTTAGAATACCTATAGTTATGATAATGTACCTGCTTGGGAAATCTGCTATACTGTTGCCTGTGGGAAAGGTAGAGCTATTCTGGCTCATCATTGTTGTGGCATCACTCTCCACGATTTTCTTGTTTATTTTCCCAAAGGTGAAGAGCAGTGTTTCTCTTTGCAGATAATGTCTGTAAAACCCCTACTGTGAAGTCCTGTTGAGAAGACAAAAAGTATGCACAACCTGATGGCCTGTAATTCCACTCTTCTGACAGAAGTATGTTCCCTCTTTAGCTAATGAACACCTCTGCCCCTCATGTATCCAGTAAGCATAGAGGAAGACTACAGCAATATAGTTTATGTATTTATGAAAGTGCAAAACTACCACACCATTGCAAATAAAATGGATGACAGGCCACAGCATGCACTAACATCTGATATTTTGTAGACCAAATATTTTTAAGACAGTATAAATTAGGTTTATAAACATCAACACACAGGACAGGCTTATGTGCAAGTCAGAACTGAAAACTAAGTCTATTGCTATCGATTGGTTCAATTAGACACATGACGTCAGCTGCAGAGCCAAAAGCCTCTTAAGCTTTCATCAATTTCAGACATGTTTACAAATAGAGAAGGGCTGGTGGGTGATATAGCAGTCAGAGGCTGTTCTGGGCTCAGTGACCATGAAATATTAGAATTCTCAGTTCTTGGTGAAGTAAGGGGTGGGGTGAGTAAACCACTACCATGGACTTATTGAGGGCAGCCTTTGGACTGTTTAAGACACTGGTTAAGAGCGTCCCTTGTGAGACAGTCCTGTAGGGAAAAGGGGTCCAGGAAGGCTGGAGATTCTTCAAGAAAAAAGTCTTAGAGGTGTAGGGGCAGGCTATCCCCATGTTTTATAAAATGAACTTCTGGGGAAGACAACCAGCCTGGTTGAACAGAGAGCTCTTGCAGGGGCTCAGGAAAAAAAGAAGACTTTACCACCTTTAGAAAGAGGGGCAGAACTGAAGAAGAGTACAGGGATCTGGTTAGGTCATGCAGAGAGAACATCAGAAAGACAAAAGTCCAGCTAGAAGTCAACCTGGCTGCTGCCATGAGGGTTAACAAAAAGGGTTTTACAAATACGTTAGCAACAAAAATAGCAAAGCAAAATGTTCACCCTTATCAGATGCTATCAAGGATGACATACTTAATGCCTTCTTCTCCTCAGTTTTTAATAGACCTCTTAACCTCAGGGTATTCATCCTCCTGATAAGGATGGAGAGCAGTATCAACTCCCCATAATCCAGGAGGAAGCAGTTAATGACCTGTTACGCCACCTGGACACTCACAAGTCTATGGGGCCAGATGGGATTCACCCAAGCGTGCTGCAGGAGCTGGCACAGGAGCTTGCCAAGCCATTCTCCATCACCTATAAGCAGGCCTGGTTAACAGGGGAGGTGCCAGACAAGTGGAAGCCTGCCAACGTGACACTGATCCACAAAAAGGGCCAAAAAGAAACTACAGGCCTGTCAGCCTGACCTCGATATGGGAAAGATTATGGAGCAGTTCACCTTGGGTGTGCTCATGTGGCAAGCTCTGGGTAATGCTGGGATCAGGCCCAGCCAGCATGGGTTCATGAATGACCGGTCCTGCTTGACCAGCCTGATCTTCTATGACCAGGTGAGCTGCCTAGGGGATGGGGGAATGGCTGTGGACATTATCTTCCTGGACTTTAGTATAAAGACTTCAACACCATCTCCCATAGCATTCTCCTTGAGAAACTTGCAGCCCATGGCACAGACAGGTGGACTCTTTGCTGGATTAAAAACTGGCTGGATGGCCAGGCCCAAAGTGTTCTGCTAAACACAGCTAAATCCAGTTGGTGGCTGCTCACAAGTGGTGCCCCCCAGGGCTCAGTACAGACCCAGTTCTCTTTGACATCTTAATCAATGATTTTGATGAGGGGATCAAGTGCGCCCTCATGAAGTTTGCAGATGACACTAAATCAAGTAGGAGTGTTAACCTGCTTGAGGGTAGGAAGGCATTGCAGAGAGATCTAGACAAGTTAGATTCTTAAAGGAAGACTAAGCACTGGGTCCTACACTTTGGTCACAACAACCCCAAGTAACACTACAGGCTGCAGGCAGAGCAGCTCGAAACGAGCCCTGTGTAAAAGGCCCTGGGGGTGCTGGTGGATGGCTGGCTGAACGTGAGCCAGCAGTGTGCCCAACACCATCCTGACCTGCATCAAGAACACTGTGTCCAGCAGAAGGGAAGTGATCATGCCCCTGTATTCAGCCCTGGTGAGGCCACAGCTTCAGTATTGAGTTCAATTCTGGGCATCACAGACACTGAGGTCTTGGAGCACGTCCAGAGAACACCAACAAGGCTGTTAAGGGGTTTGGAGGGTGGCTGAGGGAACTGGAATTATTTAGTCTGGAGAAGAGAAGCCTCAAGGGAGATCTTATTGCTCTCTACAACTACCTGAAAAGAGGTTGTAAGGAGCCTGGTGTTGGTTTCTTCTTCCAGATAACAGGTGATAGGATGAGACAAAATGGGCTTAAGTTGTGCCAGGGAAAATTTAGACTGGATGTTAGGAAATACTTCTTTATAGAAAGTGGTGAGGCATTGGAACAGGCTGCCGAGGGAGGTGGTGGATTTGCCATCCCTGGAGGTATTCAGGAAGTGTGTACATGTGGCACTCTGGAATATAGTTTAGTGGTCACGGTAGTTGGGTTACAGTTGGACTCAGTCTTAAAGGTCTTTTCCAACCTTAATGATTCTATGATTTGGGATTTACCAGGAACGTTCTGAATTCTACTGACAAGATGAAACACCACTCTTAAAAATCATTAAAATTCCACCTCACTGAAGAAGCAGTAAACAGTTCACAACTGCAAAGATCTCAGTATTTAAAATGCCTTTGATCAACTAATTTTCTGGACAAGGATATATTTGGAGGCATTACCTTTCCAAACTTCCTGTTATTTCATTTCCACAGATAGAAGTAACAAGTGAATCTGCCCCACTGAAATCATATGTGCTAGATACTAAAATGGTAGTACGCATTCTTAATGCTCGCAGTCACAAAACAATCCAAAACTGAATGGAGGGATGTTTGAGGAAATCATTACCTCCTGAATTTGTGACAGAAGATATCAAATCTATCAATAGAAGTACAGAATAGTAAACCCTTCCTCTCCCACCCTTTTTTCCCCCTTCCTTCTTACTTCAGGACACAAGCTTTTCTCCAAATTCTAGAGTAGTTTGCTTAGCTTTCCTACATGAAACATAGGAACCTCTACAATTTTGTAACAAGAGAAGGATTTTTGAAGGCATGGAAAATAGAGATTAGCTATGGTTTGGGACAAAAAAGTGGAATGCATTACCATGGGTAAAGAGCCTCACTCATTCTGTAACAGATTAGATCTGTTCTGAGCAGGTCCATAGATGAGAATGATATAAGTCTGTGAGTAAAGAGATGTAGTCCCTGAAATTGTAGCATTTGCTTTCCTTCAGTTATGCACTCATCCTTGTCAATGAAGACAGTTTAGTAAAACCCAACCAACCAAACACCATATTCCTATCTTCACTTACGGTGTATCTGAGAAGGTGGTCTGAGCCCCTCCAAACCTTGGAAGAAAAGTCATAGAGTGAGACACTCCACAGTGCCTGTTCACCTAGCATGGGTCAGCCATGATAGATAGGATCTTTGTGGGAAGCCTGGTAGCATAGCCATGCAGTAAACATATTTTCCTTCTTTTCCCAAAGCTTACAGAGAGGAAGTCATCTCCTGCCCTGACCATAAGAAGTACTTCACAGCACATGTGAAGGAGACCACACCTTATCATGGGGTAATGCCAAATCTGGGGAAGCTCCTGTCCCTGAAAATAGTGAATGGCTTCTTTAAAATCAAGTTATTCGCAATTATTTTTAAAAAATAATTTAAGTAAATGATGATCTGCTTTTAAACTGTCTTTGAAGAATCTGCACCAAGTTCAAGCAAAATACATCACCAGTTCTTTAACTGTAGTCAATACATACTTTAATAAACCAATGAATTTTAATGCAAAATATGCATAAATCATATATATCTCCCACAAAACAGTTTACAGGGGTTGTTTGTTTGGTTTTGGTGGTTTGGTTTTGTTGTTGTTGGGTTTTTGTTTTTTTTTTTTTTTTGTATACCACCACCTTAACAGTCATAAGTAATAATTATGCAACAAAAACATCTTTGGTATACTTTACATTAAAATGTAAAAATTAGGAATCTCATTAAATAAGAAACAGAACATGTAAAGGAATGGAGGCCCTTTGGCTAGTAGAAAAGAAGCAACAAATGCAAGACAAATGGTATATTTATTTGTATGTTTGTTTAGATGCATAAAGAGATGAAAATAAGGAAAAGCTATAAATGTATTAAGCAAAGAAAAGCTATAAATGTAAAGCAAAATTAAAACCAAATTCACAACATTAAACTTTCAAAGTAGAAAAGTTTTTCCTTATATTCAGATGGAAACTCTTGTGCTCCTAAGTTTGTGCCCATTGCTCCTGTTCCATCACTGGGATCACTGAAAAGGCCCTAGCCCCAATCTTTTGACACCCACCCTTCAGATACTGATAAGCATTTGTGAGATCCCCTCTCAGTTTTCTCCAGGCTAAAGAGCCCCAGGTGTCTCAACCTGTCTTTGTAAGAGAGATGCTCCAGTTCTCTCATCATCTTTGCAGCCCTCCACTGAACTCTCTACAGTAGTTTCTTGTCTGTTTTGAACTGGGGAACCCAGAACTGAACACCGTACTCCAGATGTGGCCTCACTAGAGATTTTTTTTTTAATTATTGTTATTTTTATTTACACTATTTAAATCAGACCATTGTATTTTCATTGTAACTGAAGGCTAATGTACTGTTCCCCAGATAGCTTAAGTAAGGCTTATCTAAGGTCCTTAAGATGCTATTGCCTTAAGGACATGACAATATTTGGCTTTATATTGCCAAATGCCAGCCAGTTATCAGCAAATGGGAATTATATACGAATTGGTAGGGACATAAATGGAAAAAGTCTTAAAAAGCTTCATACTATAAATTGAAATTTTTACACTGTGAGCCTGAGCACAGTTGTTAGACCTTCTCTAATCCCTAGTGTCACATAAATATTCTGAAATTACGTTCTTTTGGAAGATAGTGAGAGATAATTACTGATCTAGAATGGAGCTCCCTCCAAAAGAGACAAAAATAAACATGTGAGCATCAGTGAAGGGGAATTAAGTGCTCAAATCATACACATGAACAAAAGGAATGATGCCCCGACCACCTTAGCCAAAGAAGCCAAACTCTTAAGATGAATAAGCAAACAGAACTTATTTAACCTTACTGAGACCGCTAAGGAACAACTCCAGACTAAATACCAAGCACCAAGTTACTGCAAGGATCACACCATGTTTTAGCATTTGTACCTATGGTACTTGCTTTTTATAGTTTCCTGCTTAATTAGTAATTGACAGTAGTGGTGTGATCTTGGTGGGTAATGTTAGTTAAAAGGAACATTTACAATACCAAAACAAATCTATTTCAATGTATACGTTGACTGTACACCTGCAAGGTCTAGAAAAGGTATGTGTCTTTGGATCACAGTAACTAGCTTTGCCTGTGGGAGAGTTCAGGTTCTGCTAGTAAAGATGAGGATGCAATTGGAATTGCTGTGAGCCTACTGAGCTTCAGTCACTGAAATGTAGGCCATTGTAGCTTGGTCCTGAGCATCTGGAATGGGTTGCCCAGGGAGGCTGTGGATGCCCCCTCCGTAGGGGTGTTCAAGACCAGGTTGGATGAGGCCTTGATCAGCCAAGTCTAGTTGAGAGGTGTCCCTGCCCATGGTGGGGAGGTTGGAGCAGATGATACCTAAGGTCCCTTCCAACCTAAACCATTCTACAATTCTATATAAACAGTTGAATTTGAAGATATATTAAAAATAATGTTTTTACCTCTTCTGAGTATCAACATTTTTAGATGGCAATTAATAATATGAGTTGAATTAATAATATGAGTTGAGTTTAGTATAAAAATCCAGTATGATCCAAGTGCTGTAACACTAACTCAGCAGGAATTATGTGACACAAATATAAAAGAATAGAGTAATATCTTTAGAAATTACAACAGTATTAAAAACTCCATTAGAAAATTTCCATTTTTAATCTGACCAGAACAATAAAACTCAATAAATAATCAGTTATGAAACCACCATAATCTGAGCAGTGAGGACTATTTCAGTTAACAGATGCACATTAAATATCCAGTATCACTCTTCAAGGAAAAAATTATCTGACTTTTTCATTTTAAGCATTTTCAGTTGCCTTCTAAATGCTCTTGGATATGACATCTGAAGGTGGGATTTAAGAGAAGTCTTGGACCTCCCAATTAAACTAGAAAGTAAAGCTGCTACCACTTTAAGCCAACCACCATCACAAAAGAAAGCCTATATAATTCTTCTGCAGAGACCATTATGGTCCTTTCTGGCAATGAGATTTTACAAGATCACTGAATAATTCCAGATAGACATGTGGACTTGACACTGTTGGTTAAAAACCAACAAACAAACCCCATCACAAATACAGGAAGCAAATTTAAAAGCAATATATAACAGTATCATCTTACTGTATTCTCTTTTACCATTGTTCTTTTGAAAAAGCATTCTCACAACTGTACATGTAAGACCAGCTTTGAAGCAATATTGAACTAGTGTAAAGGAAATTGCAAGCAATTCTGAATGCAAGCAATGCTCCTAAGATTAAACTTGTGCAATGACGTGGCTACATCACTGTTTATACACATATAGAGATTGTTTTTGTGTAGATGAATGATCAGGCAAAATTCCTTGGGGAGTTAATACAGTTAATAAATGATCAACATTACAAGTGCTACCAATCCTGTGGCAATTATTTTACCTCCCCCTAGTTCAAATGCAGTATATCATGTCAAAGAAAGTAACTTTTGAAACTGAAAATTAAATTAAAATTACATTATACATTCGGTTAGAAAAGCCAGACAGACTTAAGCAATCTATTAAGTAATTTGATGAGGAACTTAATTGTCATTCTTACTGGAGTTGCAAGTTTTCAATATTTCAGACATTTAAATAATTTAAAGTCAGTTTGTAAAGGATTTAAGAATGGTATTTGAATCACAGATTAGCTGCAGAGATTAGTTGTTAGCCAAAATAGCTACATATGTAAAGTAATTCCCTCAAAATGGTACTAATAACACAATCAATACGAAACAAATACTTCAAAGCTTTAAAGGTTTTTCTTTTTCCCTTGGCAAATGTAAAGGAGATTTAGTGAATAAATGGTAATTAAAAATAATTCAATTTATCTTAAACACATGGATCATTTAGTAACTTAAGAGTCCATTTTAATGTACTTTTAATAAAAATCCACTGCAAACTCCACTGAATATATTTGCTGGCATGCTACACAGCATCTTTGTCTTAAAAAAACAATGAAATGTAAACAGTTCAAACCACAGCGACAGGTTAAACTCTCTTTCATAGTTCTCATTCTCCTTTTATCTGCCTAGAACATGTAGCTTTTTATTCTTTCTTTTTTTCTTTCTTTCTTTCTTGCTTTCTTTCTTTCTTGCTGTCTTTCTTTTTTTCTTTTTTTAAGTTACTTGTAAGAAATACACAGATTTTGTTGTTTGGTTGAATTTTGGTTTGGTTTTGTTCTGTTTTCTTTTTTTTTTTTTACATTTTTTCACTAATCAAACAATATTTAACAATGCACTATCTTTAAAATAGTATCTCACACACCATTAAATAAAACCACATTGGTAAAAATTGGTCCCACCATTACAGCATACAATTATCAAGCGTTAAAGTTGCTCAGCATGGGTAAGACCAACATGGAATTTCAATAATTTTTCAAAATTAAAGTCTAACTGAGGAAAAGAGTGTTCAGTCCCAAACACACTTTTAGCTGTATTAGCACAACCTTAACGGATATCTGTATAATAACAAGGTTTTTCTCACATACACTTACCAAAAATGTAGACAGGACAAACTTCACCCAAATAATAAGATACACTTGCTTGTCTTCCTTCAGGTCTTCCTAGATGCAAGGCTGAAGTAATTCATCTATACAATACTGTCACAGCAGCGTCATGATTTTTATCTTAAATTGATGGAATTTTCTGAAGAACCCAAGGATTTAAAAGCAACAATGAAAATATTGCACTATATTTGAGCACTCTGTTGAATTTCCTGTGAACTTGGGGTATCTCTTGTAGGCTCCATAGAAGATGCTATAAGCGATACTGCAGAACTAAAAATCACATTCTGTAGCATCTTTTCTAAAACACCTTCTGACGAATGTAATATTTTTATCAAAGACGTCAAATTCTCCTATACCGCAAAACTTAAATAAGGAGTTGAGGTATTAATTTCTTATAATGAGAGCTAATATTTCTGTATATCTGTTATAACCTCTGATAAGAGCATGAGGAAATCTCAATGAAAAATATAAATGTTATTTTCCACTATTGTTCTCCCAAATATTACTATTTTTTTTAAAGTCATGAAAAGTGTAACTCAGCTCACCAATAATTCACCAACCAACTTTCAAAATTTCTGACATGCTAAAAACCCAATTTGTATCACCTCAGATAGTTTAGGATTGTTACTCGTTTTCAAGGCTATACTCTTTCTCAAAAACTGCAGGATATAACTATGGTAAAGTTCTAAATCATCCTATGTCAAATGAAATCTGCATTATTTCTGAATTCAGAAACATCCTGAAATACATTTATCCAAAGCAACACCTACAAGGAGATCCTCAGAAGGCAGCCTCCACTATTTTATTAATCTGTTTTTGTTTATTTGTTTGTTGTTAAAACAAAAACCCCGGTGGAGCTGAGGTTATCAAAACCTCACTATGATCCATTAACCCTGTTATTTATCATAAAAGAAACAAAGCAACGGCAGTAATCTCAGTGTCTGATGATTATCAATCTCATGCACCTGAACAAAATCCATATTCTACGCTATGCTATTAAAGCATATATATTCATTTATTGTTATTATGTAAAAAAACCCATATGTGATTTTTCAAACACATTGTACAACAATTAAAACAAAGCAAAACAAACAAACCCCAAACCAACCCA
>VXBD01005632.1:56367-85239 GCA_013399975.1 Indicator maculatus | reverse complement strand
GAGAACCTCGCTCCGATGCCACCGCCCCTCCGATGACCGGGGGGCGGGGCTCGTCGTGCGGGGGAAGGCGAGTGAAGGTGGGGGCGCCACTGGCCGGTCACCCTGGCAACGGCGGCCTCCTCTGGTGGCCGTGGTGGCGGGTGTGATGGAGATGGCAGTGAAATGGCCGCCCGGCCTCATCCCGCCTGTTAGGCCCGGTCGTGGCCCCCGCCCTCGGCCCGTCTCGGGCTCGCATGCAGAAGGATGCTTACCCTGCCGCCCCGCAGCTCCCGCCCGGCTCTTCGCTGCCTGAGCACGCACGCTAATATTGTGCCCAGGCATGGCCTCCCTCAGTGACACCCGNGTAGCCATAGCATCTTGGTGTGCCTGAAGCAGGAATAGGAAGGAGAGTTGATTGAATTATATTCTGTTTCAGTTCTGTCAACCTTCTGGACAGCTCTATGCATACCTATCACCTGATCACACAGTAGCTCCATCCCTGGGGATGCCACCAGGAGCCTAAAATTAGGAACACATGTTTGTGTTCTCTTGAATACCCACATACAAGGACTTCTAAACTAGATTCTAAATAAATATAACAGAAAAGCATGGCAGATAATCCAATAAAAGCCTACCTTCATAAATGCATCATTAATGGTTTCACCTTCCTGTCACAGGGCTTGCTTAGCCCAGTTTAGCAGATGTGTCTGCATTTGTGTCAATTTATGAAGTCACTGAAATGTGTGCCACTGCCTGTATCTGACAGTAAACATGGTCTGTAGTCAATACTAATTCTAACCAGGACTTTCCTCCTTTAAGACAGGCAATAAACTGCTTTATTTAACCCTCGCTTTGCAGGATCGTAATTATCCTTATGTATTACACTACTGTGAGTGTAAGCTAACTAGATTTTGAATAAATGCATTTTAAGGTAATTCTGATCATATAAAAACTATTTTTCCCAGTTGTAGCCGCCTTTCCTCCATTCTCCCACATACAACTCAAAAATAACTACAATTCACACAGCAGATGTAGAATGAGGACTTTCAGAAACAGATCATGTTCATTTTTAGGCATGGCTGAGACTCTGGATTAGTAATATGGGCTCCATTTCCAGTGCTACCAAAGGCTCCTTGTACGATCTTGGGCACGTTTTTATTTTTTTCCTCTTCAATTACACATGTAAAGAAGGAACACAAGCCGACTTTTTGTTTAATAAAGATTGAGCAACATCTGTGAAATATCCGAATGCCATGTTAAGGACGACTTAAATAAAAAGTCAGGAACACAAGTTATGAAGTTATGGTGTCCAGAATACAGAACAGTCCTCACAGTAAGAGCATCTCTCAGGTCTTGAGCAGAAATTCGAGAAGAATTATTACCTTCACATCAAGGAGATAAATATCTCGCATTAATACCAACACAAAAGCGTTCCTTCACTTTGAACACTGACTCCACAAAAGCTTTACAAATTTCACGAGTTATCTCCACTGCATAAACAACCTCCCCAATAAACACAAAAAACATACAAGACACGTACTAGATTGCCTCCCTCTCTATTTCGTAGGGAAAAACTCCCGAAATTAAATTCCACCTAGCCAAATCTGTACAGCAGAGACCCCGCGTACTCCAGAAACGAAGCCATGAAATATAGCCACGTTTCTATATGCTGAGGCATCTTTCACTTTCCGGCTCAGTGCAGTGACAGAGTTTGCGGTCCGGCCTCGGCGAACCGTTGGACGTGACCAGGGATGAAGGAGGGGATGTGTGCCCGACCCTTAGACCAGAGGCCCCTCAGGCCTCGGACAGCACTCAGGCCGCCGCCACCAGTCCCGCCTGCCCGCCCACACACCAGCACGAGGCGGCAGAGCCCGCGGCGATGGGGAGGAAGGGAAGGGGCACCCCACGGCCGGGCGACNGAGAACCTCGCTCCGATGCCACCGCCCCTCCGATGACCGGGGGGCGGGGCTCGTCGTGCGGGGGAAGGCGAGTGAAGGTGGGGGCGCCACTGGCCGGTCACCCTGGCAACGGCGGCCTCCTCTGGTGGCCGTGGTGGCGGGTGTGATGGAGATGGCAGTGAAATGGCCGCCCGGCCTCATCCCGCCTGTTAGGCCCGGTCGTGGCCCCCGCCCTCGGCCCGTCTCGGGCTCGCATGCAGAAGGATGCTTACCCTGCCGCCCCGCAGCTCCCGCCCGGCTCTTCGCTGCCTGAGCACGCACGCTAATATTGTGCCCAGGCATGGCCTCCCTCAGTGACACCCGGGGTACATTTGTCCTCCTCAAATGCACCCTTTCTCCCTACCTGCCACCACCTCTCTCAAAAAGGCACAAGTGCAAAGGGGCACCAGCCCCTTGAGTAGCACCCACACCTGCCCTTGGAAGCTCACTTTCCTCCTCCACGCAGGCCCCCGTCCCTCTGGACCCCACTAGGCTTCCTAGACCAAGGTTATAGAATCATAGAATCATAGAATTGTCAGGGCTGGAGGAGACCCCAAGGACCATCTAGTTCCAAACCTCTGCCATGGGCAGGGACACTTTTCGCTAGATCAAGTTGCCCAGAGTCACATCCAACCTGGCCTTAAAAACATCCAGGGATGGGGCTTCCACCACTTCTCTGGGCAACCTGTTCCAGTGTCTCACCACCCATATGGTGAAGAACTTATTCCGAATGTCTAATCTAGATCTACCCTTCTCTAGTTCGGATCCATTCCCCTTAGTCCTATTACCACCTGACACCAGCTTTCCTGTAGGCCCCTTCAGATACTGGAAGGCCACAGTAAGGTCTCCTCATAGCCTTCTCCAAACTGAACAACCCCAACTCTCTCAGTCTGTCTTCATAGGAGAGGTGCTCCAGCCCTCTGATCATCCTCATGGCCCTTCTCTGGACATCCAGATCTTTCTTGTAACAGGGGCTCCAGAACCAGACACAGTACAGTCCAGGTGGCGTCTCACGAGAGTGGTGTGGAGGGGNGCTTGGGATTGCTCCAACCCAGATGCAGGACCCTGCACTTTGTCTTTTTGAACCTCATGAGGCTGGCTTGGGCCCAGCTCTCCAGCCTGACCAAGTCCCTCTGGATGGCATCCCTTCCCTCCAGTGTGTCAGGCACACCATACAGCTTGGTGCCGTCAGTGAACCTGCTGAGGGCACACTCAAAGCCACTGTCCATGTCATAGACAAAGATGTTAAACAAGTCCCAGTACTAACCCTTGAAGGACTCCACTTGTTACTGGCCTCCTCTTGGACATGGACCCATTGACAGCCACTCTTTGGGTGCAGCCGTTAAGCCAGTTCTTTATCCACTGAGTGGTCCCTCCATCAAACCCATGTTTTACCAGCTTGGAGATGAGGATGTTGTATGGGACAGTGTTCAAAGGCTTTGCTCAGGTCCAGGTAAATGATGTTGGCTGCTCTCCCCTTGTCTATTGACGTTGTGACCTTGTCATAAAAGGCCACCAGGTTTGTCAGACATGATCTGCCCTTGGTGAAGCTGCATTGACTGTATCAAATAGCTCTTTGTTATTCTTCTGCCTCTTTTCATGCTCCCTAACTCCCTCATGCCAGCAACAGCGGAAAGCTGTGGGTGCTCCACAAGAGCTGGCTTACACACACGTCTAAAACCATAAATGTGAAGACTAGGCAAAGGTACAGTAGCCTGGATTTCATCTCGAGCAGGCAACATGAGTGCATATCTAGTGTCTTCATGGACTACTGTAAGAGTAAATGGATTGACAGCAGCCTTGCAGAGAAGGACTTGGGAGTACCAGTGAGTGAAAAATTGGACATGAGCTGGCAACATGCACTCAAGCCCCAGAAAGTGAATCACATACTCAACTGCATTAAAAGAAGCCTGACCAGCAACACAAGGAAGGATGTGGACTTATTTGGAGTGGGTCCAGAGAAGGACCACAAAAATTATTAGAGTGATGAAGTACTTCTATGAAGAAAGGAAGAGAGAGCTGTGGTTGTTCAGCCTGGAGAAGAGAAGGCTTCTCCCCAAAACTGTGATATTTTTCACTTCATTATGACCCCTTCACTTATGGCATTCAAACACAGGAAACAAATTTTAGCAGTGACCTTGTTTTCTGTAGGATATATATAAGCAAAAAACGTTCTGCATACGAATTTGTGGGAGAAACTATAAAGATCAAGCATTATCACGTCTATAAAGAGACACTGTCTGCAAAAACATGCCATTGTCTTCAGAAAATGCGGTCACTTAGAAAAGACTTAACTGAAAAATAAAACTACTGAACAGAATTGACTCTATTCTAGCTCAAACCAAGACAGTCTTTAGTTCAGACTTCTTGAGTAAAGAGGCATGTGTCCTACAGCTACAGCAGGCAAGATGCCACAGTGCTAGGATACAAATCCTTTGGTGGCAGTTGTAGTGATCAGGAAAAAGGATGTAGGAGCCAAATTCTTGAGTCTGATATTGAAACCCAGAAACTCAACAGGTTGAAGTAAAAGGTGCTGGTAGAAATTGTTAAGATTGTTTACTAATACTTTATTATATTGAATGAAACAGAGCAAATATTCCAATCCCCTTGTCTGTTGATGTTGTGATGTTATCCTAATGAGTTACCTTTTAAGCATCTGATTTCTCTTGGCAGGATCGAGAAGAGGAGATAAGTCATCTGGATGCAAGATCAATTTTCTTAGTCATAAGGCAAACAGTGCAGTTCCCATGCAAATTTGTTCTCTGCCTTACGAAGAATCACTTAAAAGAATTTTTGGTTTGTTGAACAGAGAAATGGGAAACAAGCTGAAGTGTTGATGGCGTGTCCTGTGATTGCTCCAATTTTTTATTTTCTCTTTGTAAGTAAGTCTAAAATTATGATTGAATAAACCAATGAAATTAATGTAAAGGTGTTGTGATATTTGCCTGAATTTGTAAATTTCAAAACAAGAGGTGGAAGAAGTGTTGTTGTTCAATTTATATCAGTGAGATGTCAACTTAAATCATCATGGGCCACTTAAACGCTAATATTACTGTTTTATTGCCCATCAAAGGCAGGGGAAAATAAGACTTGTGATTCTCCATGATCTAGTAGCTTGGGTGTTTATTCTTGCTTAACACTGGATTTGTCAGAGTACTATCAGTTATTGTTTTCCCTAACCAAGAAATAACTGAGCAGAAGAAACCTAGCAAAAGCAGGAGAAACCTGATAGGAAACTGCTGTCCTAAGAAGGGATATCAAAGTGCAAATCAACTGGTTTTAAGCTAAAAATAAGAGGGAAAGAAGGAAGGAATTTGGAAGGAATTCAGAAGGAAAGGAGGAATTTGGGAGGAAGGAATTCTGAAGGAAGGGAGGAAGGAATTCAGAAGGAATTTGGAAGAAAGGAAGCAAAGAAGGAATCTGGAAGGAATTCAGAAAGAATTTGGAAGGAATTCAGAAGGAATGAAAGAATTCAGAAGGAAGGAATTTGGAGTGAAGTAATTTGGTTGCAAGGAAAGAAGGAATTTGGAAGGAAGGAATTTGGAAGGAAGGATTTCAGAAGGAAGGGAGAAATTTAAGTAAATGGAATATATATTTGTGTGCAGTAAATCACTTTAGTAAAATTTAACAGGATTTGAATATGCAATTCACACTGAGTCAATGGACTCAGTGTATGTGAGAACAAAGCAAGATAAATAACCTGGCAAAGATCTTGTCAACGACAGAGAAATACAGGATTAACTGAGGGTGTTGCTCACACAGAAATATCATGGATTTATTAATTAATTTTGTAGACAAGATTAATTAATTTCATAGATGAAATTTTCCATTGACCTTCAGTATGTGCAAAATAACTTACTTAGCTAGTTTCTGGCTTACAAGAACCTGAAAATATCAATGCTGTTTTGCCTAACTCAAGAATATTGCTTCTCTGTGAAGTTCATTAACTGTCTCTGTTAAGCTGGGGATGGAAAGAACTCCCTATTTTCAGAAGTGACATGAACTTTTTATATCTGGGTCACTGCTTGTGAGAATTTGATCAACGTTTTTCTAAGCTAAAAATATTTTTTGAGCTACGTACAGACA
Source organism: Indicator maculatus (assembly GCA_013399975.1). Classification (NCBI taxonomy): domain Eukaryota; kingdom Metazoa; phylum Chordata; class Aves; order Piciformes; family Indicatoridae; genus Indicator; species Indicator maculatus. The sequence continues at coordinate 79,237 of VXBD01005632.1, read as the reverse complement.
AGATGGTGCTTAATGTCAGATGTTGAGGTGCATCTCACATTAGTTTCTCTTTCATATCACTACAAAGGAATAAGATGCCTTCCTAAAGGCTTTGATTCACAACTGAAGATAAATTGAGCACTAGTAACTAAAGCTGTTACCGCCTGAAGCAATCTATACCAGTCATTTCTCTGAGATTAGTCATAGGATGCTGAGTACATGTTGAGTGAATTAAAAACATAAATGCCCTGTAGTAAAGGTAAAAGAGTATTGATTAGAGTGTGTTTGAAATAAAACAAACAAAATACACATTTTAAGGATGTAGTTTCACTGAGCAGGCTGAACGTCAGAGAGATTAAAAGGAGATGTGTTAAATAAATGAAGAGTGAAAACGTGTGAATAAGACCATCAATATGTAAACCAAAGCTGGTGGTAGTTGCAGACATAATAAACAAAATGATTGTCTGTCCAGTACTATTTTTACCAGAAAATTCATCCTAACTATTTTCTATTATCTTTGTGTGGTGTCAACTAAGTTTTTTCAGTGTATCAATGGTTCTTGTTTGATTCCTGTCCATCTAGAAGCGGTATGAATTACAGACAGAAGAAATCTGTTTATGACAGATTTTCATCTCTGTCATAGGCAGAGATCATCTGAAGGAGTTACTTGAGCTACACTGAGAATGTAATCAGCTTCTACCAGCACTGTGTTTTGCAAAAGTTTTCAACTCCTTTCCTATGAGTGGAAAAGTGACAGTAGAGGAATTATCAGAAAAGATGAAAGTGCCTATTAGGCAAAGGTTTGCTATGTGGGGGTGAGAAAACATACAGAGTCAGGTAGAGACACAGACATTGACTGCTTAATTCTATCTTTATGGTGAGTGAAAGCAAAAGCAGCAGAAGAATGAAAAAAGTCTCTCCTTTTTTCAGGACCAGTGACAGGAGATTATATTAACCAGCTGTGAAGGTCCGTATGTGTCTTATTGCCTAGACACCAGTGCTGGGGGAAATTGAAAGAGAGATTGTCTCACTAGAGAAAGAAAAACATGTGGAAAAGAACTAGAGAAAGACAAGCTACTAGAAGAAAGAGCTACTAAAAAAAAAGGAAAAGTAGGGCATCAGACACATATTCAGGAAATGTGAGCAGTGGAGTGGTGGATCATAGAAACACTGAGTTTGGAAAAGATCATCAAGTCCAATCGTCAATCTGACACTGCCAAGTCCACCACTAAATCATGTCCCTTGAGCACCACATCTACATTGCTTTCAAATACCTCTGGGGATTGTAATTCAACCACTTCCTTTGTCAGTCTGCTCCAATGCTTGACAACATTTTCAGTAAATAAATTTTTCCTAATGACTAATCTAAATATCCCCTGTTGCAACTTAAGGCCATTTCCTCTTCTGTTATTTGGGAGAAGAGACTGACACCCACCTTGTGTTAAGCTGAATAAAAAGACCCAGAGAAAGAGAAAAGAAGGAAGGTTTTCAGCTTTCTCCTCTTTTTAATTTGCCTAGCTATTTCTAAAATGAAGTGTTATATAACTTACTTTGTTGCTCTTTCATTGAAGTTTTTATAAATTGCTATGTTGTAGAGTATCACTTTTGAAATGGTGACATGGAGTGTACCTGGTGAAGCTGTCTTGGCCCTGAAGAAATAGTTTGGGTGTTGTTGCATGGTGCTCCTAGGGAGCCAGGGCAGAGTTGGCTGTGTTGCTGCCTGCTTGGTGAGCCTGGGAGGGTGAGAATCTTGGCAGCACCAGCAGAAATGCTGGCAGGGCAAACGAGTGGTAGTGACAGGTATGGGAGGTGTGAACAAGCACCCTGTGGAATACCACTGATTATTCAAAGAAAGTCTTTGGCTAAAAAGACTTTGGGAAAGTCTGGCCTAGAAATTGTAGGTATTACTTGTTTGTATCACAGCTGGAAGTCCCATGCACAAAGAATGCACTGTCTATGGGGTTTGAAGTGATGACGAAATTACTTTTAAGAAAAAGATCAGCAGTAAGTCACAAGAATCTGTGTACAAAGAATAGCCAAGGACATCCCTGTATGTGCCCAACAATGTTCTGATTAAAGTACATAATGAATTTTTTCCACCCAAGTGATATAATAATATCATCTCTTTCTCACAACTCTGCTTGCAGAGATGACAATGAATCCTCATCTAGTGAATGAAAAAGCATCAAATTCCATCTGTAACTGGGTGGCTAGATTTGTGCTAGCTTTGACACAGCTGTGATTTCTGTGTACTCTCTCATACTGTATGCTTAAGAAGCAATACAGCTGCTGATTCATTAGGATACACAGTTCCAAAGTGCTCAGCCATGGTGGCACAAAAAATAGAGAAATTGATTGCTTGCACTCCAGCAAGCCATATTCGTAAATTTCTTAATACTAAAAGCCAAAGTGATGAGTAACAATAAGAATAAACTTCATGAGGTATAAGAACTATGCTATGAAACATCTCAGTATTACAAACACGGTTAGACTGATGGTTTTATCAGTTTTAAAATTTTAGTTACGTTTAAAGATATAAAGAAGAAATTGCACACGTTTCATGATTCTAGTTTAAAATACATCACAATCTCCAAGTCATATCCAGTTCTAGGTAGCCAGAAATGTTTTACAGTAAATAGGAAATTATAACATCCACTCTAACTAACTCTAGCTTCATCAAAAGCCTTGCCAGCATTCCCACGTTCTATGTGGTGCTAGGATTTCACTCATTGCCCGATGGAGACCAGAAGGCCAAAGAGCTGGGTTTCTCAAGGGTACCAACTTTTAAATACGGGAACATCTACTTAGATACAATTGTGGGGTCAAATATTTAGTAAAATTCTTATGTTTAACTTAGAAAAAAATATTCAGAAGGAACGCTGAGTGATTACAGTACTACTGTGACAATTATCCGTCAAAAATACAATAGCGTCTTTTGAGCAAGGCATCATGGCTATTAAAAGCATATTTCTTTTTCTCTCCTCATCAAGAATAGCAGTTGAAACAATGAAATCAAAGCTTATCTATCTATCTATCTATCTATCTATCTATCTATCTATCTATCTATCTATCTATCTATCATCTATCTATCTATCTATCTATATCTATCTATATGTATCTATATATGCAAAACCCCAAACCAAAACACGTGCACGAAAACCAGCCCCCCAAAACCCAACAAAACCAACCAACCAAAACCAAACAAACCCCAAAACCACCAAAAAACCCTCCATAAACCCAAAACACACACACACACACACACACAACTCCCCCACACAGATAGAATTAAGAACTTGTTAGGCATGAGAGAAAAAAATTACTCTCTCTCCATAACTTCCTAAAAGAAAGAATATGTAATTGGACTTGTGTTTACTTAGGTATTGGAGTTGGAAAGTTTTCTAGTACAAGCTGTAAACATTTTTCATATATTTAGAAAGATATTAACTGACCTTTCCTGGACAAAATATCACCCTGTAACATATTAGAGATGACCTTGTAAAAATCTCCAAGTCAAAACAATCATTAACTGAGCTAAGTTGACTTGCAGTATTTGAGGCCTTAAGTTTGGTTGAAGGTCAGCAGAGCTCTTGCTTTAGCATGCACTTCTTCATGATCCCCAGAGGCATTCTGACTGCTGGTTAGAATCATCCTGGAGATTACTGAAGGCATTTATTGCACAGTCTTTCTTATGTTCACTGTTGCAGTTTGAAAGCAAGAATAATTCACTATTTGTGAACAAATAGTGTCTGATGTTACTGCAAATATAAGAGGAGTGGAGAACACACAATATCCTTTTGCTTATCTTTGGGAATGGAATTCTGTCAGTTCTTGCCCCAGTCTCTGAGGTGGAGAGGTGGGGACAACATAGTAGCCATGATCTTCTCCCTTCTGCTTCTGCAAGCCTAGGCATTGGGAAGCATACTTCCAGGAAGGCCTACAGAGTCTTTCAGACAGTTGCTTTGCAGTGCACCAGGCACTCTTCCATTGGAGATGTGGGAGCTGAGAAAGGCAGTGCACTCTCTAAGGAATGAAAGTCAACTGTTTATATATTCCAACCTTAGCAGCACTGTGTTATTAGATAATGTTTTCATTTACACAGAGAAAGTCTATAGGCTTAATCTATTTTTATACAGTTGGTGGCTCTCTTTCATTTGCCTTCAATAAAAAGTTAATGTGATCTTCATTCAGAGCTTTTTTCTCATGTTGGCTGTTGAAGGGAAAAACAAACAGCCACAATGGGCAAAATTTTGTAATGATGATTTTTTTGTCTAAAAATTAGTATAAGCATGAAAAATGTAGACATCAAGGCTATGAAACTATTTCTTTTCCCCAAGTTCTTAACTGATAGTCTCCAGCCACAACAGGTTCTCCACAGAGAAATTCTTGACAAAAATGCTTCATGCTCTGTTATAGTCAAATTCTGGGGCCTGACGGCATACTCCTGAAGATACTGAGACAAGTAGGAGGTGCTCACCGAGCCCCTTTTCGTCATTTATCTGCAGTCCTGGTTCAACCAGGGAAGCCCCAGTTGACTAGAGAGTGGCAAATGTGATACCCATCTACAAGAAGGGCTGAAATTAGTATCTGGGGAACTACAGACCTGTCAGTGTGACCTCAGTGCCAGGGAGGGTCATGGATCAGATGATCTTAAGTACCATTATGCAGCACATACAGGGCAACCAAGTGATCAGGCCCAGTCAGCATGGGTTTATGAAGGGCAAGTTGTGCTTGATGAACTGTATTTCCTTCTGCGACAGTGTAACCCACCTCGTGGTGGAGGGAAAGGCTTTGGATGTTGTTTACCTGGACTTTGGTAAAGCCTTTGGCACTGTTTCCCACAGTATCCTCCTGGAGAAAGTAGCTGCTACTGGCTTGGATGGGTGGACACTTTGAGTGAAAATCTGGCTGGCTGGCTAGGCACAAAGTGTTGTGGTGGTAGCTGGTCACAAGTGGTGTTCCTCAGGGCTCAGTATTTGGGTCAACTCTCTTCAATATTGTCTTCAATATCTTTATCAATGACCTGGATGAGGGGATTGAGTGTTTGCAGCTGTAAGTTTGGGTAAGGTTGCAGATGACAGTACGTTGGAAGGGAGTGTTAGATAATGGGTGGACTCCATGATCTTAAAGAACTTTTCTACACAAAATGATTGTGTGATTCTTTTAAAAGTGTTTCCTTGTGTTGGGAAGAACCGTTTGAGTTTTTTCCTCTGGTCCTTTTACTGGGCATCATTGGAAAGAGCCCAGATCTGTCCTCTATGTACCCTCCCTTTTGGTATTTATATACATTTGTGACCATTCTCTTCTCCAGGCTGAACTGTCCCTGGTCTCTCAGCCTTTCCTTATCAGAGCGGTATTGGCAGATCCATCCTTGTCTTCATGGCCCTTCACTTAGATCTGTTCAGTATATTCCCATCTCTCTTGCAATGAGCAACCCAGAACTTGGCACAGTACTCTGGTGTAGTCCCACCTGTGTGCAGGAGAGGTGAAGAATCACCTCCCTTGACCTGCTGGCAGTACTTCTCCTAGTGCTCCTTATGTAGCCTAGGATAGTATTAACCTTCTTTGCAGCAATACTGTTTTTTTGCTGTTTTTATTAAGGACATTTTATCTAGAAAGTAACTTTCCCCCTCCTCCTCCCCTCGCCCCAGCATTAAAGGCATTCATTTTGTTGTGGCTGTGCTTTTTTCAGCCATGATGTTATGGCAGTAATTTTTCTAAAGTCAACCATGACAGTACCTACTTTATTATCTAACCTGAAGTACATAATGTGAGATAATTTCCAAATAATAGCCCACCTCTAGTGCATCAGTTTTCTGGCTCAGGACAAGCAGCAACTTCCCACAACAGAACTAAAAAATGAATGGTTATTGACATGCACATTGTGATGGTGCCTTGATGTTTGTACAGTGCTTTGAAAATCTGTGCCATGGTGGAACATATTGCATTGACAATGTAAGAGTGTTGAAGAAAACAGAAATGGGCTAAAATGGTTTTGGGTGGTCATATGGATATTGGAGTTTTAAAGGGAAAGTTGTGCGCATTCTCACTTCTCTGGGTGAGTTTTGCAAATGCAAGCTGTTTTTTCAGTTGCATTTGTGTCAGTTAGAATTGCCTGTCCTCAGTGAGGACAAGCTGGTACAGAAAGTGGAATCATAGTGGACCAAGAGGAGCATCAGTTCTCTGTATATTTCATCTGTCACTCCCCACAGTGGTAGTGTTGGCAGAGAGGAGGGATTACAAGGGAAGGCCACCAAAACTTGTCTGTTTGAGGTTTCAATAAATGTTTCTAAGGAAGGTGGGCAAAGTAAATTGAAATTACACAGATCAAGTGGAATGGTTCTATAGTAAAAGACAGTGAAGACAGGCCCCGGAATGTTTGTTGACTTGTGTTTGTTAACTTGAATGCTGCATTCATTTTGCACGTAGGGAACCTCAGGCAATGGAATGCCTACTTGATGTCCATTAATATTTAATGCATTAGAATCTGCCTGTATTTGAGGCCTTCTTTGAGATAATTACAGCAAGATATTCTGAGCTGCCAATAACTTCCATCTCCCATGTGTTTCAAATTTGTCTAAATGAAGAATTTTGAAAATGGATGTCTGGTGACCTGGCAGCATCACCCAGGAAGTCTTTGCAACAGATACTAACCTCATTTTATCAGCTTTTAAGCCTGTGCTTTATAACGACAAAATCAAGGACTCTTCATACTTACCTGTCACCAGCTTTCAGCCATTGCCTTTTCTAGTTCCTGTGTTGTCCATTATTTAACAGTTACAATATGACGTCTGGCAGATGCATTATATGTTTACATTTTTTATTCATCCCCTGCATCACTGAGAGCAGTAAGAGCCTTAAAACTTGTGTGACATTTGTCCTTCAATGAAGGCAGCTGGTGTATGCTCTTCCCCCACTCAGATAAAGAGCAGTTTAATGAGATTTGAGTGCTGTTTCTGGCAAGAGGCTGGTGGCTGATCAGTGAGCTAGCGATATCCCGACCTCTTCTTTTAACCTGCTTTGTATTCACTGCATGTTGACGTGCCAGTGTAAAGCTTAGAGACAGATATTTAATGATGTTTCAGTGATTCCACACTCAAATTTTCATTCACAAGTATCTTTTTGCATGCTGCAGGCCTACTGAATGTTTTTCTGTTTCCACAGTTTATATGCGTTTGTAGACATATGTAGACATAGGTGCTAGCTGTGCAGATATGCTATGCCTTTTACAAATGATCTTTGATTTTATATTGAAATACGTTCACAAGTAGTTTGCTAATCAAGACAAATTTCTTTAACTGTTTTTTCTGCAAGTGGTTAAACACGACTTAAACCCCCCCAGCAACTCTGCATTTGGATTTTGGTTCATGTGATGTACCATACCTGTGCTAGTATTTACCGTATTTGCAAGATAAAATTCCACAGAAATACTAGAGTCTTCTAAACTCCACTAAACTGATTTCTAGACCTGGCTTGTGTCATGTAATGGATAGAGAAGGGTTACAGCAGAATACAACTATAAAAATTCCACACTAAACCAAACTATACTGGAATGTAACAGTTGCTGCCTTCGTGAGTGTCAATGCTATTTGCTGATGCAGCTCAGTACAGTTGAACCATCACAAGTGAGACATTTCAAGAGCTCAGTGTTCAAGCATCTCTTGGATGAAATCCATAAAAGAGCAGACATGAACTGAGTAATAAATCCTGTAGTCATACATGCTGGTTCCATTAAATGGTATCAGTAATTCTATCCATAGTAGCAATAAAGTATCACAGGGGAAATCTATGAATATTTTTCCTGTTAATAAAAAAACTAGTCATGAAAGCAACAAAGTAAGAGATTATAGAATTTTTTTAATATATCAATGACATTCTATTTCCAGTTATTAATATTTGATAATGGTGAAACAAGTGACTGTCTTTCTCCTTGTAAAAGCTGAAACATAAAAAAATGTGCCAATAAAGGCCAGGCACTTAGACTTTTTATGCACAGAGGCAAGCATGAAATATTCTGTGCACGTTCACTGAAGTGCTGGCATTCCTAAGTTCTATACAAGTGCCTAACAGCTGGTTCCTATATACCTGAGCATCTTAAGGCAGCTTATGACACTGCAGGCTGCAGTTTTCCATGTTAATATCTACACAGGACTCCTAGGCAAAAATAAATAGAAGGATGTCGCCTGCTTTTTGTGACACCATGAGACAAAAAACATTGAGGACGTGGTTTTCAAGACTGGGCATAATAATGACTGTGTTTACTAGGTTGTCACAGGAGCAACTCCAACTTGAATCACTTGTGACCCTCTCAGTCTCTTCCAGGACTTCTGAAGTTGCTCTGACAGGTGTAATCTTTGACAGAGTAATTGGGGATATTCAAAGGCAGATATGTAAATAGTAATTAGGCTGCACCTCAAACAGTGAAATCCTAAACCACACATTGGTAAGTTACAAATATCCAGTAGTTATTAGGCTTGTACAGAAGAGCTGTCAAGTTATCCCATTCATGATCTATTACTGTGTTTCTGCATTAACCTTGCAAACCTACAGCCATTTGGGCAGCAGAAATGCAATTCATATGGAGTATTTAATAATTAAGAACAGAAAGATACTATTATCATGCATTTTGCATCTCATTCAACTTTTCTGAGTGGTTCCATTGATTTCACAGTTGTTTTAAGGTGATTTTGACCAAACTAAAGTTGACCCTTCATTTCTTAGTCCTCATTTTAATTTAGTTTCTCTAGTAGGATAGGGTCCCACAGTGTGCATTCAGAGCATCATTAGCTGCTCTTAGGCTTTTAATATCTGTGTGTATAGATGTTAAGATATGTGCACAGCATGACTGTGTCATCACTACAATTTCATAAGGTTATTTCTTCCCAAGAAATGCAGATGGATCAGTGTGTTTTTCAGTTAGCTGCTGGTGAGTAAGGCTGTTTTTTGTGCTAGGCTTCCTTGGTGAATGCCCTTGGAATGGGTTTGCTTCACCTGGTCAGAGCATGAGATCTTGTGGAAGAGGCATTTTGGTTTGTGACAGGAAATCCAGTGGAAATCTGTCCCTTTGCTGCAGTTTGATCCATTGCACTGCATTTCCTACAGCTGGGGAAATGCTTGGGCCTTTTTCTACACTATATTCCATGAAAAACCAAGCCTCCAACGTGCCAAGTGAAAATGAAGTTGGCTTTGTTAAAGATGTTGGAGGAATGTTGGAGGAGGGGAAAATTGTCAAGATAAAGACATACTTGAAATTCATTTAGGAGTGGACAGAAAAAAAACAGCAAAACCTACAAGAGTACTTAGTACAATCCCTTCAAGACCTTTTAAAATGAGTTTAAGAATTTGCATCCTTCATTTTGTTGTCATTTGTTATTTTAATGAGGAAATTCACAGTAAAACGTATCATGACTTAAATACATGTAGGCCAACAGTTGTTATCTTGACTTATTAATAGTTTTTGTAAAATCTGATTAATTTTTAATTTGTAACACACCTACATTTTGCAGGGGTAATCACATAATCCAGATAATCTGGAGATAATCTGTTGATGACCCTTACCCGGACTGCACTGTATTCTCTGCTCCTGTTCATTCATGAAGCTATTTTTAACAACATGATTAAGAAACACATAAATAAAAAGGCGCAGCTCCACATTCCAATAAAAAAAAATATATACTGATAATAAATTAATGAAATAATTAAATAAAGGCTCAAACTAGCCAACCAGGAAGGTCAGATGACAGCAAAATAACTATTTTGATGTCTCTTATGTATACTTTATAATTGGGCCACCTGTCCCATCTGATCAGTTGAAGAATGCCACACTTATAGTGTACTTTTTTCCTGCTTACTAGTTCTTTTACTTTTTGAGGGGGCGAAGAGAATGTTTGACAGGATAGGAAATAGCTTAATGTTTTGAAGATTAACTTGTTTTAGACCAGCACATAAAAACTGCCTAATTGGTTAGATTTCTTTTAGCTCCTAACAGTAATATGGCTGGCACTTACATTTTAAAAATATTGTTTTAGACATTAATTAGAGACATGGCAACACATTAAAAAATATAAAGAAACAACCACCATTTCATTAATATAAGAGATTTGCATTGAGTTTCATAAAATTTATATTGGCTATGTACTGGAGGATGAATTCAGGTTTTGGGGCAATCAAAGATGTCCTGCTGAAGTTTTGAATGAAACCAGAGAGAAAATTTTAAAATTATAAACCATTCAGCTGTGGAAAGGTCTATATGAATATAAATGATTGGGAATAAATTAGACAAGAGTGTGTAGTGGAAGTATGTAATTACCTAAAATCAATAGAACAAAAAAATTGTGTATTTACTTTACTGGAAGAATGAGCCACCAGGGGTAGAATAGGGCTACAGGTAAAATTATTAATCAAAAAGATTACTTCAGTTTCTTTTCTTTTGTCTCATACCGATATACCTCCTCCACATACACCATATTTTCTTCCTGTATTTTGGAAATTCAAAATAGCAGTTCTGAGCCCCAACACTGGGATAACCATTCTCCAAAAGAGTTTGCAAAATATCTGCCTCCTGTGGTATCCAAAGAAATCTCAAACCAGAATGCTCAAGAACATGAAACCATCTGGTTTGTGGAAGAAAAAAGATGTATCACTTCAAATGGTAGATATGTGGAAGGCTGGCCTCTAAAAAGAAATAGCAAAGAGTAGGAAATCCAGATTTTATTTCTGTTCTGCTGACACACCCAGGCTAGCAAAGTTGTTTCTCCAGGGACATCAATAAACAATGACACATCAATGATACATCAGATTGCCAGACAGTGTGAAGTTTTTCTTCCTCTGCATGTACATATGGATGCATTACACAAGATGAGCAGAAGACTTCTACTTTGCAGCTGTCGCTCCGTTCTTGTAATTAAATTGCCTTAGTTAGACTCTTAATAAATTATAAGACATCTCTGGGTTTATAAGCCTTCCATCTGCCAGATTGCTCTAAGTGTTTATAAGATGCCTAACTCTTCTTTATTCCAAAGAAGAAAGGAAAATTCAGCCTAAACCTTGCTCTAGCTGTTTATCTCATTAGATATGCAAATCTGGTTCAAGGTGGGTAAATGTGATTCTGATCACAGCAATTTCTCCGGCATGGACTTGCTATGCTCCTTTGAAGAGAGATTTGGGTACTTGGTGAAGATCAAATGCATAAGGCTCCAGTCTGTTACACTTATTGTAATGAAATGCTGCAAGATATTCCCTTACTGTACATCAATGAGCCCTCTGCTTCGAGAATCCACTGCTTATGGAGAAGGATCTGTGCAACTGAGTGAAGGAAAGCAAGAAGGAGGTAAAACGAGAGAATTGATCATTAAGATCCATTTGAGATGCAGAGTTGCCCTCAGAAATTTCTCAGACTCTTAATTCCGCTCTAAAGATTCTGCAAAAGATGTCCGTGTCCATGGCACAGTGAAACCCTGCTTGCTTAGTTGGTGCCAGAACTAACTCTCTTAATTTATTTTCCCCTTTTGGTAGTTTCTTCCCCACCAAAAACGACTGAAAGAGTAGAAGAGCCAGTGGAAGGTAATAAAGCAGGCAACAAGGGGTCTTTTCCTATGATCATTTTAGGATTTTCGTATTGATGAAAGGTATCTCAGTTCCCACTCTGTCTTGAAGAGTATGAAGGTGTGTTAAAAATCTTGGTTATTCAGACAATTCCTTGGTCAGTCAACACTAACATTTCACTCCTCATTCTGTCTGGTATTCCACTGGCTGATGCCTTTATCTGCACCGAGTTGGAAGTTTATATAAGAAAAAGGAACAAGTTAAAACACTTGCTATGACATTTTCAGTATTTCATTTTCATCATGGCAGATGTAACACCATTATCTAGTTCCTATTTCAGTAAGATTTATTTAGATATGGGCAGATATGGCCAATAATAAGGGATATATTAAGATATGGTGCCTCTCCAGAAACTACTAGATATCAGGGTGAGTTCCAGTTAAGGAAACAGAGAAATGTGTATGTTTCCAAGAATTTGTGTAGAAGCCGTGGTTAGAGGCAAGGCTGAAGGTCAAGCAGCTACAAAGCTCACATGCAAAACAGGCTGTGAAATGAGAGACATTAAGAGAAAGGAAGCAAAAGATCAGCAATACCCAAATGACATAAAGTGACAGGAGACAATCTCATCTGGCTCACAGCCAGCATTTTGTTTCTCTTTCTCCAGGTCTGTTTTCTTCGGTCTTATTCACCATAGGTAATAGTTGTAACTAAGCTGCCAATTGGCCAGGCAGATGTATCAATATGCTTTTAATGATTTAAAAAAAAAAAATCAATATGTAGGACTAATACGTCCTGACACCACTTTAAAACAGTTGTTGGAATTTGACAAACACATTTTTTTTGTAATTAAAGTAATAATTTTTCTACAGACATAGTAAGTGTAGCTGCGAGGATGTTGCAAAGATGAAATTTATTCACTCAGGTCTCACACAGAAAACGAATCTCTGTCTACAACATGAACATGGATGAATTTTTGGCATGAGGACCTGAAGAAATCTTAACTTGCCATATGAAAACCCCACAGGTTGGAAAGAATCTGTGGTGGCTTGCTTTTGGTGAGCAGAGGCTTCCCTAGAGAAACTGTGCTGTGGTCCACTGCAATTGCCAACTGGAAGGTTGGCAACACCATGAGAATGCCACAGCACCTGACCCCGCAAAGGTATTTTCTCTTCTGAGATGGAAATATTATTTGTAATTTTTTTTTCTTTTGAGAAACACTTCTGATATACCCATTTTTGTTTTAGAAATTTTTCACTAAGAAGTAATAACTTATGCGTGTCTTAGAGTTAGACATAACACTACAATCCTCAGCCATTGTGTGTGCTGGAATATCTAGATTGTGATACTGTTGCACCATAACCCTTTCCATTGTTTTCTTACACTTAAAATTTCCTCATTTCCACTCAATACATTGACAAATCTATGTGCCATGGGAGTGAAAACAAGCAAAAGATATTAAATATCAAATGGCATCTTAAAGTAAATGTCTGTATTTAGTTTTTAGGGTGAGTGTGTAACTCCTGGATTTATGCACATGAGCTGAGGTTTGCTTTTTTTAAGCCATTGCTTAAGTTGGTCACATTCTGCAGAGTTTCTATGAATAAATTACGCTTTTATTGCTTGAATTTCCAAAGAAACAAAGTGTAAGTACTTATAATACTCCTAGTCTCTGAGTTAAGCACCTTCCAAAGTTCAAATATATACTAGCACATGAATATTCACAGCTACTGTCAAAGCCCCATTACATCACTGTGGCATTAATACCAAACAGAAGGGACTTCCCACTGGAAAGCTGGTGCAAGTAGGCTTAGGCGGACTGCTCATCTACTCAGTCATTTACTGTCGTGTGTCATGCAAAACTGGCACCACACCAAGTTTTTAATAGGCATAATGTCACTGCAACATATCACTACAAGTGTAACTACAAAAGCACATACATAAACCAGATTATAGAAAATACATGTTGGGGATAAAATTCTTGGCCAACACAGTTTATGCTAAACTTGCATGTTTTAAGTGTCAAATAATAATTACAAATACTTAATATAACTCTCAAAACTTCTTTAAATACCAAACACTTTTACCAAGATTTTTTTCAACACTACCAAAATGAAATTGTCAGAGCTAGATTCAGACTGAACACTCCAAAGTAGCACAAGTCAGTGTCACCGCAGATAGAAATAATTTTGTTCTTCCTGTGCTTCAACGAGTTTGTGTTATAGATGGGACTGCTGCAGCGATGCTGGGGAGGTTGCACCGCTACATAAATGGGCACAAATGTCCTTCTGGTCTCTCTTGAGTGCCAGCAAAGCTACAGTTAAATAATGTTGGAGAAGAATTGCATTTTGTAATTTTGAAAGTTTCCTCCCTCACCTTCAAGCTCTACTTCTGAGTTAATTCAGTAAGGCAGAATAGTAAAATTGTGCTAAAATATGACACAGCTATTTTCTGTGGCAAGATGAGTGATATTTATATTTCTGCAAAATGTGGAAATAATACGTTGTGTGTTAACCCCATCAGTGCCAAATGCCGCAGTCCTGTAAGATGTATTGAAATGCAGAGGATCCAGCTGCTGCTAGAGTCCAACGTGAAGGAATGTATCAGTGAACCTTTGACAGACCATTATGCAGTCCAATGTCCTGGCTTGAGTCTGGCCTCTGTCTGCCTTTCATGCCCTGCTGCTTTCCCAAAGGGCATTTTCCAAAAGTAGTGATTCTGTACTCTAAACTGTCAGAATTCAGAACTCTGTTTTCCTCCTTAATACTTTTTTTTTTCTTTCTGCAGGTAAAATCATGTTGTAACACACTTGCCCCTCTTTAGAATTTATTCTCTTTTAGCAAAATTAGCTTTTGATTATTCACTTGGCTCTGACTTTTATGTTGTTCTGGGTTTAGATACTTAAAATGATGTTTCAGTTATTTATTATAATAGGCAGAGCAAGCCAGCCCAACAAGCTTCCTCTTGGAACAAAAAGCTTTCTTGTTCAGGATGAATAATGCAAATTGGAGAAATAACACTGCTTCTGCATTTTATGCGTAGGTAGATAATGTCCCATCCTTCAGCAAATGTATCAGGCAAACAAGAACACTTTGAGGAAACAACCATCTCCCAGAAGAGAACATTGTGTTCTTGGCATAGGGGACAGAACTTTCCAAGTAAGTTACAGTCTTACCAACTTTGTATTACCGACTTTTGATGTACAGCTATTTTGGGTGCCTTGACTTTGCAGTCGTGACTGGGGTTGCCATAGAAGGGAGGTGTTACACATGAGGTATCTTCCTGTCAGCAGAAACACCTGGCTCCAGAGAGCTTGTGCTATCACCAGCAGGTAGCAAAACATGGTGATGCTTGATCCTGATGAAACAACAATGTAAAGACTCAGGGAGATGCATTATGACCCACAGATGCTCAATACCAGTAGGTAAATCAGTTCTTACTGATTGTAACATTCCTGGCAGGTTCTTAGAAACTGTGATAATGTTCTCTGGAAAGAGTCAAGTCATGCCACCTTCTACTGGAGAGTTAGTTGGACTTGCAGGATTTAAATGTCCAGAGGCTTTTAACTCTTCAACACCTTAGGTGGGGAAGTTCCCCCTGCCTTAGATGACTCAACATATCCTATTCCCAGAAAAATCTTGGTAGGCTGGTGTTAAAACTATGGTTTTCTATATGTATAAATAAAGAATTAACAGGGAAAAAAATGTCCAAAAGCCTCACACTATGAGCTCTCTAAGGCAGGACTTTCATGACAACCA
Organism: Indicator maculatus; assembly: GCA_013399975.1. Taxonomy (NCBI): domain Eukaryota; kingdom Metazoa; phylum Chordata; class Aves; order Piciformes; family Indicatoridae; genus Indicator; species Indicator maculatus. The sequence goes on along the minus strand of VXBD01005632.1, from coordinate 63,962 downwards.
TTCCTTTATGTATTAACAAGATGTAAAAGAATATGATTTTATGCAACACATATGAATGAGACATGCACACTGCATACGACTGACACAATTTTAGACTATTCTGAACCAGACAGTAGTTTGATTAACATTACTTACCTGCATTAAGTTACTGCTGTATAGAAAAATACCAAACTCAACTGTCTGTCTGAAATATATAGGAAATACAGGCCGACTAGGTAGGAGGTTCTGACACTCACGTAGAAAATTACCCTATTTTTCTTTTCACTTTATTAATCTTTAAAATGTGGGTGGTGAAGACAGATGATTAATGTATTAGTGAGATCACAAATAAACTGGGTCTCTGGAAAAGGTCTAAATAGATTGAAAGCAAGAAGGCAGCAAGGACAGAAGCAGAGATGTAAAACTGGAGAAGGAAATAAAAGTCAACTACACCAGCATCTTTAACAGCTCCATGTTTATTATGGGGAAGATCAGATGCAGTCTGGGATGGGGCTGAATAGAAGATGGAATGTTCAAATTTAGATTGAAAAAAACCCTCAGTGCATTATAAAGGCAATTCAAAGCTAGGGTTTGTCTCTGGGGTGGTATAATCTAATGTGACGTATGTGGCACAAGCGAAAAAGGAAGTATTTCAGTTATTTAGAATAATTTTCCTACAGGAATATAATGAAAATGTAATGCAGAAAACACCAGATGTTATTAATGTCCCCCAGAAAAATCTCCCTTCTGCATTGTGGTTCAGTAATGTCCTGTGAATTTTACATACACATTTATGAAGGTACTCTCCCCTTCCTCCTCTGGGGAAGAGACTCCTGGCTCCTAACCATCTGCCTAGTGCCCTGTTCTGTGCCACGTCTGCACATCCAACCATCCTACATAGTTCAGTGACCTATTGGAACAGTGCTTGAGTGTCTTAGACTAGACTGCAGCATTGCCTGGTTTCTTGGCTTACTGTGTATACTGAAGATTTATTTAAAATTTTAGGAGAATTTAAATGAGGCTTTTCAAAAGGGAAACACCCTAGAAGCTCTGACTGTGAGTTATGGGTTTTGAAACTGAAATGTCAGGATGAGGCAGACGAGATTGAGAGGAAACCAAGGAAACTTCTTACTTATTTCTTACTAGCAGGAAAATAAAACTGACCTTCTGGTGCCACAATCTGATTATTTTGATAAACATGATTTTCATCCTGACTCTAGACACAGTAAGGCGTCTTACTGGCACATAAAATCTTCCCGAAAATCATGTTTATTCCCAAAACACAGAGAGGATAGTGCCAGCTGCTAGTTTTGTTTATTTGTATTACTGTAATTCTTAGCAGCTCAACCAAATAGGCTCTGATCATACTCCCTTCTAACACTAAAAACTAATTTGAGTCTGTCAGTGTACAGGATGCAGTTTTCTATTTTGCTTATTAATGATTTTTTAAATGTTGTTTTAAAAATCTGATTTCCTGCAGCTAAGTTTCATAACTTCTTTTGGCGAAACTAATAAATCTAAAAATGTTTTACATAGGTTAGTTTTACATAAAGAAATTAAAATCTGTGAAATAAATTGTCTGCTAAGGCACTGTTTGGTAGAGGTAAAATATTCTGTGGCTCTATTTATAGTTCAGCAACAAAAAAACTTCCCTCTCTGTCACAGTTCACATGTTTTCTTTTTGTGGTAGTTTTTAAACACCAAGAAACTTACAGTGGTAGCATTTTATGTGTAGCTATAGACAACTGTCTAGAAAAACAATAGCAAGAATCTGTGAGACGATTTCTGAGAGCAGAGGAAAAAATGAAACACCCTTTTATAGTTTCACAGATGTTCAATTTCTATTAAAGCAAACCAATAATGTAATTATAATTGGTTTGAAACCTTCCTTATGAAATACAGTAGATACACATGAAAGCAGAGTATTGTAACAGCAGTCATGAAGAGAAAAAAACTGAAAGGAGTGAGAGAAAGCCAGTCTGACAACTGGGATTCCCTTTGCATTCTGGGCAGAAACACAAATTTCATCATATGTCTGTCAAAACCAGTACAAGAAGCAGCTGAATAAAGTAGATCACAAAATATAAATGGTAAGACTCTCTAAAGATGAAATTTTCAAACACCCTTTGGGAATATTCTAAACAAATTCTAGTTTTGAAGTGAACTGGGTTCTTAGTCAAGATGTTAATAGAGACTTTTCAGTATTATCCCATTAATTTTGAATCCTTTAATACTCACACAGTTGAGTCATGCTGAAACTGGCTACAAAGTGTCTGCATAATCTTAATAGAAGAAATTCCTAAAGCCGCAGAATAGTACTGAGCATAGGAAACTAAACTGTACTGCTGTTACTTATCCGGAGTAGTAATTGCTCCTTGAGTAGCCCCTTGAAAACATTAAAAGCACTGGCAGAATAAACTGTAGTCTGAGTAACGTGAGTAAAACGAATGAACAGTTTGTCTAGTCAGACCCAAACTTTATAACAGGTGTGCCACAGTGCAGTAGTTGTAGAGACATAGCTTTTTGGCAACCATTCAACAGCACCAGTGCCATAATTGGCCTGCAGACTTGGCATTTATAGTGCTCTACACTGTTGTGAACACCATGCCTTGCCAACTGTTGCAAAACAAGAGAACACACAACCCAGAAGAACTTTGAGATTGGAAACATCACAGATTTCATCAGAAGCAAAACATACACCTGTGCACAATTCTGCTTTTTAATCTTTGCCTCAGTAGTTTATTTGTGCCTACTGAAAGGCTCCTGTACCAAACAAGGTGCCATAGAGAAGCAACTTTCTCTGAGTTGCAATTAAAATTTAACAGAAAGGAATTTGTAATGTGGTCTTATTTAAAGCAGATTGTGCTCATCATGTTCTGACTATAGGCTCATAGAAGTGTTATGTTGATCTAAAAATCAGATTCTATGGCATGGCTATCAAAGCAGATGTCTTTCTGCCCACTTGGATGAATGGCTCAAAAAGCCAGTTGCTCACAGTCTAAAATGATCAGGTATCTGGTACTGTCGATTATCTGGTACTGCAGTGGCAGTGAGGCTAGCATCATTAAAAGTAGCTGTCGGTTACTCAAACCAAGACATTTTCTGTGATTAATTCCACCTCTAAGATAGACAACAATTCCTTGCTCACCTAGCCTAAATCAAATTCCCAGTGCCTGGTGTTTCTCAATCCCTAGGTGCATGCTTACTCAGGCTCTCTGAACTTCTGAGGCCAACAGAAAATCCACTGTGTGACTCAGATCCGGAGATTTATGTATTAATTACACTAACTCCTGGCCTGAGCTTTGTGGGGCAGCATATGACGTGCTTAGGGCATTTCCGTCTCATGTAATTCAATGATAGGATAGTGAAGCACAATGATGTGCCTCAGAGGAAGTACACACTAAGATAGCTGTGCATAAAGACTAAATTTCTTGTGCTTGAGCTCTGTATGCTCAAATCCACCAGGTAAGGCTCCGGGAAGACATTGCTTACAGAATCAGACCCAATGGAGCAGCGTCCTGGTGGAAAGCAATGAGCCTTAGCACTATGCAAAACTGTAAAAATATAGAAAAAGTCAAATAGTGGCACAGGCTCAGTGTCCTGTTTGGAGGCCAGACTAATGGGTAGATCCCAGCTTACGCTGACTCAGGGGTTCTGCAGGCAGAGGATGCTCTCAGCTCTTCTGTGGTCCTTGCAAGCAGGCAGACTTCTGTCCTGCGTTATTCAAAGTAGTAAATTAAACAAATTTGCCTTATGAAGTAACATAGAGGCAGTATGTGCAGTAGATTCTTTACAGACAGTAAGAGCCTTCTCTCTTGATGTCTTCATGCAGGTGTTAGTGGCAAAGATGGAGAAGTGATGGTGTGTCAAGCTGCTAGGTGCAGTGACAGTAACATTCAGTTTTTCCTAGTAGAGAGATGATGTGAGAGAGGTCTGGCACTGGAGACAACACGTGGGACAAATTCCTCCAATAGTCCTTCCTGTTTCTTATGAAAATGTAGTCATTGGTGTTGGCTGTGAAAATGCATTTCTCTCTCAGGAAGCCTGGCATTCTTAGCTTTCAAAGTAGTCACTCATATCACAATATTATAAACTGAAGCCATCTTAAACATTTGGTGAAGTGCTTTTTCTCACAGGGAAAACACATGCAAAGAGACAATGCAAACCTGAACTACTTAAAAGCTGTCTTCGCTGATGAGGATTCCTTTACTTAAGCTTGAGAATATTTTTCAGACTATCATGGCTGTTAACTCTTGTAAAAAGTATGCCTGAAATACAAGGCAATCCATTTGTTGAGTTACTAACTTACAGATCTTGATTTTATCTTTAAACATTATGGGTTTGAAAGTATTGGACGCATTCTTTGGAGTGCTTTTCATCAGCTACTCAATATTTTGAGGATGCTACCTAATAATGATTAAGGCTTTACCGTCTTTATCTCAATTTAGTCTCAGTCTGCAACATCCAAGCACAGAATTTTTCTTACAGCTTTATTTTACTCTCATTTCATCAGTTAACTTTATTTGATTCCTTTTTACTGTGTGTTAATTTTAATTGCATTGCCTTTTTTATCTCTCCAAGCTTCATATTAAGGGGCAAAACCCACTTTAAATGACAATTCCACTTCAATATTTACTCAGAGATTGACATGCCCAAGTCACACAAATTTGTTCATTTCATTTTTATCACTACTCCCACTAAACTCAATGGGAGAAATATCATTAATGCAGAAGCTGGGTTTTGTTAAGCAATTCACCTGGCCTCTATTCGGCTTTCCATTGTTGCTCTAAGTGATACATTACTCTGTAAAATCATCTTGTTGGATCCACTGAACATCTGGAAAAACAAAATAGCAAAAGTTACATGAAAAGACATTGAACCACATAACCTGTTCTGCATGTCCACTGAAATCGATTACCTGAGGCATGAGCTTGGTAGATGGTTCGATCTCTGCAGTCACCTGCAAACTGATACATGTATTCCTCATGGAATCAGAGAAAAGCCCAAGCTGGAAGAGACCTCAAAGTTCATCTGATCCAACCTTTCATGTTACCAGAGCAGTCTTGCATATTGGAACAGCTTTGCAAGGATTCATAATTTGAAAAAAAAAAAGGTTAACTTCAGTTAATCTTCATCTGCAGGAAAGTAGGTGTTAAGTTCTTGAAAATCTACTTGCATTTATGAAAACTGTGTGATAGATTTATCAGTTATTATTACTATGTCAAAGCAAAGAGATTTCAATGAGCTTTCAGTCTTGCAGAGCAAAGCATTCTGCAGCAAGCTCTGTCAAGAACTTAGGATTTACACTGCTATCTAAAGAGAAAATAAGGACTAAAATGAAAAAGCAACGACTTTCAAAATGCTTGGTAGCAGTGTCAGTAATGAAAAGCCAGTTCTTTCAAGTTGTTTTCTATGAGCATGTCTCGCTCACCATATTATCAAGATAAGCAGATTAAGTTAGCATCTTGTCACATGAAAAAGCGTCTACAGGTAAATTATATGCGTGTGTGCCTGTGAGTGTATGTAAGCATTCGTATTTTGATACACACTTTAGAAATTTTTCTTGGGTAGATGAGATTCTTTACCTATGAGCTTTGACTTTCACATGGAACTGTATTTACTATATCCTTTCAGGATAAATTGTGGTACATTTTTATCCTTCCTAATTATTTTTATTTTCTGGTCCAGTAACTTCACTTGTCTTTCTAGTGCCTGCAAAGCACTAAATAAAAAAATCACTTGAAACAGCAGCACTTCAAGAGCAAACCTGGTGTGACCCCATAGCTGTGTGGGTATTTTTTGACAATGTTACACAGGCTCAAACCATTATATTGGGCAGAGAGGTGTTGGGGGGAAGACAATTTATATATGTAATTATTTGCACTATGGGAACAGTACCTAAGTTTTTTAATTAAAAAAAAAAAAGACTGAGAAAATCAGGATTGAAAATTTTCCTCTTTATGTCTGTCCTGATGCATAAACTTATGAAATCTTCATTTCTGGCTGTTCAAGTGATTGCAGAAGATATGTTTGGCATGTGATGATAGGTAAACTATTTCAAATCTCTTTATTATTATTATTTTTTTTTTGTTACTGAAGTTGAATTTGTAGTGTTAGAGCAAATCAAATGTTACTCATTGATATATTTAAGGTACCTAAAATATGCCTAAAAAAGGATCACAGCATTTTTGATCCCCTCCTAGTTGCTCTTTCTTACATCACCTTCTCTTCCTGCTCCTCACCCTTTCTCTGGTCTTGAGCAAAGGTGAATTTGTATGTACTAGTTTTGATGGGACCACACAGATAAGAATGAGCTGAAAGTGCACAGGCTCTTAGATACAGAGGCTGTGCATTTTACCATTCAATATAATGTGTTCCTAAGTATTTACTTAACTTCCAATGATTAATGTAACCCCTGTATTAACAAGAACCGTCTTTAACAGTATTTTTCATACTAGAATGTCCCTGAGGTGAAACCAAGGGCTTGCATTTTAAGAAGTTTCGCTCATGTCTGTGAAACTTTGATGACTTTGTTTTCCTTATCTAAAGGGGTGTTTGCAAACAGGTTAGGGAGCAATTAAGCAACATGGGTATCCGTAAATCCATAGGTCCTGATGAGACACACCCATGGGTGCTGAGGAAGCTGGCAGAAGTCATTACTAGGCTACTCTCCATCATCTTTAGTGAGTCGTGGGGAACAAGAGAGGTGTCTGAGCACTGGAGGAAAGCAAATGTCAGCCCAGTCTTCAAAAAGGGCAAGAAGGAGGACCCAGGTAAGTATAGAGTGGTTAGCCTCACCTCCATCCATGGGAAGGTGATGGAACATCTTATCTTTGGCACTGTCTCAAGGTATAACAAGGACAAAAGGGTCCTTAGGAGCAGTCAACATGGTTTTACCAGGGACAGGTCATGTTTGACCAACCTGATAGCCTTTTATGACAACATAACCAGGTGGAGAGATGATGGTAAAGCATTACATGTGGTTTGTCTTGATTTCCGTAAAGCATTTGACACTGTCTCCCACAGCATCCTTGCAGCTAAACTGAGGAAGTATGGTCTGGATGATCAGGTAGTGAGGTGGGTTGGGAACTGGTTGAAGGAAAGAATTCAGAGAGTTGTGGTCAATGGGATGGAATCTCATTTGAGGCTTGTATCTAGAGGGCTCCGTCAGGGGGTCAGTACTGGGGCCAGTGCTGTTCAATATTATCAATATTATTATTACTGTTCATATTCATCAATGACCTGGATGAGGGCACCGAATGCACTGCCAGCAAGTTTGCTGCTGACACCAAACTGGGAGGAGTGGCTGACACATCTGAAGGCTGTGCTGCCATTCTGTGGGACCTAGACAGGCTGGAGATTTGTGCAGGGAGAAATTTAATGACATTCAACAAGGGCAAGTGTAGAGTCTTGCATCTGGAAAAGAACAATCCCAGGTACTTCCCTGGAGACATTCAAAATGGGGCTGGAAGTGTTCCTTTGTGACCTACTCTAGGTGATCCTCCTCTGGCAGGGGGTTGGACTAGATGATCTTTCAAGGTCCCTTGCAACCCCTAATGTTCTGTGATTCTGGCAGGTGTGATTCATTGCAATAATCTCCAGAAAAAAAAAAATAG
>VXBD01005632.1:38670-56331 GCA_013399975.1 Indicator maculatus | reverse complement strand
TCTGCCCTCAGCTGCCTAACCCTGTCCTTGTACCTGAGGCTTTCTACCTGCAGTGCCAGCAGCAGGGATGCAAGTTTGCACAGTTCACTTGCAGGTATGCCAGGTCCAGATGCTGCTGATGGCAGCATTTACCAGGCTGTGACAGTGTTCTGCCAAAACCTGTGTGAGCAGATGCCAAACCACCTTTCAGCAGACTCTTGAAACAGGGATCTCTCTGGCTGCATGCACACATGAAGACTCTTCAGGTCACATACAAACACATACTAAACATTTTTTTAACTGTTACTATTGCTGGGACCATCATGCTCTTGTTTCATTCCAACGGGATTTTGACTTCTGATAAATTTTGGAAGCAATTACACTAAACTACAACTGCCAGCATAAAACATAACAATGACCACCCAACTCTATTATATACTGTGTTACCGAACCACTCCATTTTGGATTGCATAGAAACATTTGCCATCTGTTTGAAGAAGAGGATACCCTACAGCACATTTTTTTTTCATTTTGTTGATGGAAATAGCATGATGATTCAGTCCAACAGCTCTTCTAACAGCAAACTACTGGCACGTAGGAGCTGTGAGAAAAATTAAATTTGACACCTTACCATATTCCATGTCTGACAAAAAAGGAAGACCTGCAAGGCTTTTTAAACCTATAGCAAATGGCCATAAATTATTCCACTGGGCATGAACACTGAAACTTCAGGTATAAAAGATGAGTTTGAATATCATGCCCACATAAATACATACTCTAAAACTTTTTATTTCCACCTTGAGGGCTAGAAATTTGGACTGAAGTACAACTGTACTGAAACTTCCATTTAAATGTAGTGAGTGTGACTTACGCCGTTATGATTGCTTCTGCTTTTGGAATACTGCTGCTTTCTGCTTCTGAGAGCTCTGCTCTGCTCTGCAGACATCAGCAGCCATTTTACAGGGGAGCTGTTACAGTGTGCAGCAGGAGGCAGACTACCCTTAAATCTCTTTTTAATACAATTGCAAATGTGTCATGCACAAGTTTTTTTGCCTCCATTAGAGCGACATTTGTACTGTGAGCAGCAGTCCAGATACAGGTATACATACTCATCTGTAATGGATTTAAGATACCATTTCATTGCTACATCTTATGATTCAAAAGGAAATTTGCTGTCTCTTGTGCTGTCATTCTCTTCAGATAAAAGAAGGATGCAGACAGGCTTGAAAGTGTCCACAGAACGGCCACAAGAATGATCAGGGGACTTAAAGACCTGCCATATGAAAGAAGGCTGAGAGAAGCAGGTTTGTTCAGCCTTGAGAAGAGAAGGCTTAAGGGAGACCTCCCTTACACATACACATAACCATACACAAGCACATAAAAGGATGCTATCATGAGGAGGGAGACTCCCTTTTTACAGTTACATGATACAGACAAGAGGTAATGGGGACAAGTTGCTGCTGGGGAGATTTGGACTGGATGCCAGAAAAAATTTTTCTCACCACTTGAACTATTAAACGTTGGAATAAACTCCCAAGGGAAGTTGTGAATTTCCCTACAGTTTCAAGGCCCAGCTTGACAGGGACAGCACAGTGGAGAGAGGCCCATCTCATTTAAACCATATTGTTACCCTGAAAGACTGGACTAGATGATCCTTAAGGCCACTTCCAACCATATGAATTCTACAATTGAAAGAAACATCAGCAGAAAATTTTAATCAGCTTAGCCATATGAGAATTTTAGATACTTTTTTTTTTTCCCCAAAAAATTCTGGAAATCTTTCACATATAATTGTTCATGCAAAAAAATGAAAACTAACCTCACCATTTTTCCAATTCATGAGAAAAAAAAAATCTACTTCACTGTGAAAGGTTTCCTTTTTGGTCATCCATAGTGTGTAATGTTTTGTTTTAATTTAATGTAAAAATATCATTATCAATGAATTCTATTTCTGAAACTGGCTATAACTAATAAAGACATAAGAAATGAATGTCAAAAGCTTAAAGGAAAAACAGAATGTCAGTTAACTGACAGTTAAATGGCAGTTAAAAATCACTATCTTTTAACCAAATAAGCACTACGTATCTATAGCAAAAGCTGGTGTTTTCTACTAAACTCTTGTTATCAGGAGCTATAGTGATGTACTACAAAGTTGTCCTTCCTAGGGCTGAGTAATATGAGTTGAGGTTTGTTGCCACTTTTTTCAAAGCACTATTGAATTCCAAGATAATGATAATAGAAAAAGAATGTTTTTTTTACAAGCTTTTAGGACAGAGTGTTTAACGTAGTCTTGTTTGTGCTATCCAGAAGATTGCTTTGGTAACCATAAAAGCTGAAGCAGCTGAAGATTTAGAAACACACTGAGTATGTTTCTACTTCTTAGTAGAAAACAGTTCAAAGTTTTGTCTTGTAGATCTCTAAGCAAGAATTAGCTGATCTGGGAATGAAACAGCTGGGAATGAAAAGATACAGAACATCAGAAACTGAAGGTCTGAGGCAGGTGCTATGCCTCAACTGTAATGTAACTGTCAGTCAAATGAGATGATAGCAATAACATACATTTCTTTTATATATTACAGATCCTTTCCACCGAGCACCTTTAAAAAACTTTCTAACATTAAGCACTTAATATTGATTCCCATGTTTAGATAGTAATATATCTGCCCAGGGACTATGCTATTTTTTTCTGGTTGGCTGTTCACTATCTCAGATGACTTGCAGTCAGCACATTTTCCTTTCTCAGCATGGTGGGGACTAGATGTAAATATGCTGGTGACTTCACTGAAACCTCTCCTGTGAATAAAGGCTACATGGAATACACAGGTCAGGGAATGGGCTGCTCAGGGAGGATGTGGAACGTCTGTCTTTGAAGAAAATCAAAATCCAAATCTGCGTGGCTCCAATCAGCCTGCTCTCAGTGACCCTGTTTTGAGCAGAAGGCCCCTTCTTAACTCAACCATTTTGTGACTCAGCAGAGGTGCATTGGCTTTTACAGCTCTGAAGGGAATTGCATGACTTGGGAAATAAATGCCAGCTGTCACTAACTGTGCTGAGTACACTGTGTAGCTAAGGCTCCTCCAGCCTGCAAGCATAGATCTTATGTAATGGGGTACAGTTTTCAAAATAGCTCAGCATATGATTGTTGCCATTTAGGAAACCAGATCAGGATTCTGCTTTTTATTTTTTGGCAAATCCCTTCCATGTCAGTGGACTGTCTTAGCTTTATTGTTTCTTATCGAGAGATTAAGACGCTGACACTTTTCTTTGCAAATATGATTACATATACACATATATAAAATAATATGTTAGTGTATATGTAACTATAAATAGCATTGCACTCATTTGTTGTACTGCAATAGATCCTGCAATCACAATTTACCATCGTGTCACATCTGACATGGCCCTTAATACATGACTTCTGTGGCAATGTACCACACTTCTTAAATGAGACTTGTAAATCTACCTAAGAGGACACTCTCCACTAGCTGTACCGTAAAAAAGAACAATGAGATGCTTATGTTGTATTTGTCCTGACGGCTTAGTTAAACGATTACATCTGTGTTAATATTTAAACATGTTGGTTTCCAAGTACACTGCTCCATGACAGAGTTGTCTTCTCCTGTCTTAGCAATTACAATTATGTAATGGAGCCTTTGCATCTACTGGGATACAGATGCTGTTACATAATAACAATTTGATTAAAATTATTATTTTTGTTTTAAAAAATAGTCTAATGCACAGAGCTGGTTTGAAAGCAATAGCACTTTGTGCATTGAAACAGATATCATACTGCATGGACAATAAGACCAGAAATAATAAAAAAGTCCTTCTTAGTAATGAAAAATGAATACTCAGGTGTTGAACAGCTACTGCGAGTACTCCTGCAGAACAGCTAATGCATAATACAGCCTCAGAATTTCTGGTAGTAGCAAGACAGGAGCATTTCACAGGACACATCTTGCGCTTTCAGTCTAAGGAAATCAATGAAATAAAAGTTCAGGTTTTATGCGAAATGAAGTCCTAATGAGGATATCTTTGTAATAGCAGCAATTTTTTTTTTTAATTATGAAAGGAGTGAATTAAGAACAGAGAATGTGTCCTACTCCTAACAAAATATAGAGGCCATTAAAACCTGAAAACAACAACCTCAAACTAAGTCAAGTTAGATCTTAACAACCTAGGAAAAATATAGATGGTGTTGAAAGGTCTCCTGTGAAGGGAGCCTCATCTGCCACCTGTCCCAGGCTGTGGTGAGCCTGAGTCTGGAAAGAAGTATATTTCAAGCTTTGCCAGACTTTGCAGCAAATTAAAATGGAATAACTGAATATATTTGTAAGCATCAGAACACTGAAGCACTTGGATGATCACTATGTTGTGTGAATTTTCTAACCGGTATGTGGACTTTGGCTGCTGTTACATGAAGTTGTTTAAGAGTTGTTTTCTGGATTTTGTCCAGTCATAGCCAAGGCTGCTGCTGCTGTAAATCACTTGAGTGTTATGAAAGAATCCCTGCTAGGCTGACTATGCTCGCAGGGCAAAATGAAGTACTTTAATCATGAAAACTCCTCCCTAGATGAAGAGCAGAAGCAGCAATATGAACTGCTAAAGCAAACCTGTCAGAGATCCTACAATACTCTCTTCATACTCCCATTAACTCTGGGTCCTCCAACTGCTCCATTCTTCTGTTTTGTTAATCCTGCAACAATCCCACATTTCCAGCATATAAGTGTAAATGGGTGAAACGTGAAGGTCAGTAGGAGTTTGGCCATTGCTGTTCACCAACACCGCAGTGATGACTGGGTTAAGTTCAGCTAGGGCTATAGGGTTACACAAATTTGGCACAGAAACAGATGCACAGCCCAGTGCTGAACCACTTGGGTATGGACACCTTAACAACACAACGTGTTAGACAACAGATCCTGCTAGGAATGACTCAGTACCACAGCCCTGTGCACTGTAAAAATAGGCGGACTGGAATGTAACCGAGCCAGTAGCTTCAAGGCCACCGCTCTTTAGAAAATATCCACAGGTGGCTGGGATTTTAAATTCCTCCACTCCCCTTGCATATTACATCACCCCTCTCATCCGCTGGGAATGCTTCCAGCTCAGCACAATCCCATCATGCAGAACCCTCTCGGTCACGCTCGCTATGCAATGCTCCTGCCCTGGCTTGTGCAACTTTTAAGGCTCGGGCTGGCACCTTGCTAATGAAAATAGTCTGAATGGGCGTGGTGGAACAGTTTCTGTTCTCTGGCTCCTCTTGCGGTCATATTTGTGCTGCATGAAGAATGCCTTTGTGTAATTTCATTTATACTGCCAAAGGATGATAGAAAAAACACAGTCACTTCTTAAGTCTAGTAAGTTCTTAAGCACTAGTAAGTCCTCTGGATAAGCTCTCTGTACTAACTGCAGAAGGTGGAGGTGTGTGGAGATCCTAATTAACTTTACTAGATAAAAACTGTGTCGTGGGTAACTGGAAGAAGAATTTCCCCTGCTGGTTAGTATTTAGTGGATTAGCCAGAGTGTACCTTTTGTTAACAGAATTCATAGTGCAAAAGAAAATCAACAAATAAAATGATCCGTTGGAAATTTAGGACTGAAAGTGCTTTTCAGTAGCATCTTACTGGTAATTCAAATCACTTTCAAAAAAATTCAGTAAAAGCTTCTTGATAATACATAAACCTAAACTCTGAAATTAAAAATAAATCAGAAAAATAGCTGCTAGAATGCAAAACTGCCCTAAGATGTTCTGTGCAATAATTTATTAAGGGTCATTCTGTTGCCAGATTTTCTGGAATTCTACAAGATAGTAGCAATTACTTTCCCTTTGCCAACCACTTCTGCACACCAAGTAGTGTAATAATTATCATTTGCAGAAATTAATCACTACTTTCTAGTAGTTGTTTTTGCAACAAGCATTTTTCATGAGATGGTCAACATCCTTCAAAATGTTGTAAATTTTCACTCTCCATGTGTAAACAGAAAATTGAATTTTTCTTCCTCAAGTTGAAATGTCTTTGAATTTCAGTTTTTAAAAACTATTACAAATTTTATTTATATTTATTTCTGCATAGAATAATAAATTCACCATTTTTAAATAATAGAAGTGAACAAATTAATCTTTATAATATGATCTAATGGATCTTAAGTAATATCAGCTATATTCCTGTTTGCATCGACTTCAAGTGAAATAGTTGTTATTCTCACATATATTTGTGTGAATTCACTATTTCTTAAAGTATCTCTGTGTTTAAATTCCCCTAGATTAGATTAGATTCATAATTCACTCTTCAGAAGTACTCATGCTGAGCAAAATGCAGCACATAAAACCAATCATACTTTCAGACAATGACTGAATACAAGAGGCTGAAGATACTGTTTCTATGTCATTCACTTATTGTATAGAGAGCAATATGTGCAACGTGATACTACTTTGAATGTTGAAAAAAAATACTTCCAAATAGTATTTCATANTTTCTTTCTTTCTTTCTTTCTTTCTTTCTTTCTTTCTTTCTTTCTTTCTTTCTTTCTTTCTTTCTTTCTTTCTTTCTTTCTTTCTTTCTTTCTTTCTTTCTTTCTTTCTTTCTTTCTTTCTTTCTTTCTTTCTTTCTTTCTTTCTTTCTTTCTTTCTTTCTTTCTTTCTTTCTTTCTTTCTTTCTTTCTTTCTTTCTTTCTTTCTTTCTTTCTTTCTTTCTTTCTTTCTTTCTTTCTTTCTTTCTTTCTTTCTTTCTTTCTTTCTTTCTTTCTTTCTTTCTTTCTTTCTTTCTTTCTTTCTTTCTTTCTTTCTTTCTTTCTTTCTTTCTTTCTTTCTTTCTTTCTTTCTTTCTTTCTTTCTTTCTTTCTTTCTTTCTTTCTTTCTTTCTTTTTGAAAACATACATTAAAATTACAGAACAATAGAGATGCTATTTCACAGAAGCATTCTGGGAACGTATATGAATTGTTCTTGTCTGTCTAGCTCTCCCTGAGGTTAATTTTTAGCTAAGATCAAATATCTGGTCTGAAAATGCACTCTAATTAAGAAATTATTGCCAACTAAGTAAGCGTAGACTGAAAACGTATTGTTAATGAGAATGCTTCAGTAACAGTACAGCTGGAGATCAGTTTAGGTCATAATTCAAAAAATAATGATGTGGGTACTCTACAATCTTTCCTCTATGGGCAGTGAGCAAAAACATTCGGAGAGATTAGTGCTGGTTGCACTGTTTCCATGAAAGAGCTCAGCGCATGAAAACTTTGTTCCTACCTAGAGAAGATGCAGAAGGGAGGAGATGTATCCCTGGACCCAATTCGATTTATCCTGCTTTCATAGCCATGGCTTTCCTCACAGCTCAAAGGTCTGAGCTGAAGCATTGCGTTCCACAGCACTGTCTTTTGCAGAATCCAAGGATTCCCTCCTCCACTCCCTCCCCAACTCCGCCCATGAATGGGCTAATTTAATTGGCAGTTCTATTAGTTTTCTTGGGTAATGCGTGATTTCTTAGCTTCTCTTTAGTGTGTTAGCACTAATACAGTAAAAGAGAGCAACATAAAACATGAGACTTTTGGGAAGAAGCTTATAGGTTAGTA
The DNA here is from genome assembly GCA_013399975.1 of Indicator maculatus. Taxonomy (NCBI): domain Eukaryota; kingdom Metazoa; phylum Chordata; class Aves; order Piciformes; family Indicatoridae; genus Indicator; species Indicator maculatus. The sequence goes on along the minus strand of VXBD01005632.1, from coordinate 48,785 downwards.
TTTCTCAGTATCAGATTGTGAGTAGTATGGATTTATCTTTCCCTCTTGGAGTATAAAAGAGCAAATGATTGAAAAATAGTATCTGTGATGTCATAGCACCAGTGTACGAGCATATCATAGATCCTTCTGCGCACAACATCTCTTTACACACAAAAAATTATGACTCTAAAAGCAATTTCTAGCAATTGATCCCATCTCTTGACCCTGAGGAGCTCCTCTGTGTTTTGAAAAAGTCTGTGAGATTTAATAATGTTCTATTCTTAGAAATCTGATTATGTGCTTCTAGAAGCTTAAAAGAATCTATCACTGGAGCATGAGCAACAGGAGTATAGAAAGACTCTTGACTTCCTAGAAGGTAAAGCCATTATTTCCTCTTTATTTAAAAAAAAAGGAAAGGAAATTAAACTGAAAAAGACTTTCTAGTGTCTGCCATACAGTCACATGCATGCTAAGCAAACATGAACACAGATGTTATAACTCTGCTGTGCAAGAGAAAAAAAATATCATGTGGACATTTTTTAACCTACTCTCTGCTCTGGCATTTGGCCATGCCAGGGCACTCCAAGCTGAAGCAAAATAAAAAAATCCTGTACATCACACAAGGAGGGCTTCTTCTCCACGCTGGTGCCACTGTGCTGCATGTACAAACAAAGAACTGAATCTCACTTAATCTACCATCGTTAACTTCCAGTTCAACATACACCAGCCTGAAACTTTTTACTCTCTGGTGTGCTGATGACAAGAGAAGGGCACAGGAGGCTGGAGGAAGCCCATCTCAGGAGAAAGACCCAACAGAACTGGATGAGAAATGTTCATGGGGCCTTGAAGAAGGAACTGGGAACTGGGAAAAACCTCAGAGTTTCACCCTGGCTGCTGGCAGGATACTCAGCAGTAGATGCAGGGGGAATATGCATCCTGTTGCCTGCTAGCAAGAGAGCGGTGCACAGGGGTTACATAGGGACTTCAATGTTTTGTACCCCTGTACAAACCTGTCCTAGGGCTGAACATGTTGGTCCAAGTCTTGTCCCTTAAAAAAGGACATCCAGTGCTTCACAACTCGATCTTTGAATATTTCTCACTATTTATTTCTGGTGACTCTCCTGAGATACCTTAATTTTGAAGTAGCATACAATGGAGAAGCATGGTTCCACTGGGTGCAGTTGATATAAACCTGTTGACTGCAGAGCTGCCATCCTTAACTCTTTTCATCAGAAACCTGTAGGGATAGCCCATAGGCCCCCAAGGTCTACAGATCATGAATTGAAAGTTGCTACAAAAGAATGACAAACGGCTTTCTGCAAATGAGTACATTTACTCATCCATTTGAATTTGTGTCTGTAGATTAGAAAATGCATGGAAACAAACATAATTATATCTAGATCTAAGAAGTTCCAGCTACTTGGCATAATACCGTGGTTCAGTTGTTTAATTCCTGGATGCAGTTCAGAGAGAGGGAAAACCAGCATCCACTTGGTGTCATTTGTTTGCTTTTCTGTTCATCCCTCCAGTGTTTTTCCAGTTCATCAATATTTCTAGGGGAAAATGGTATTTGATTTCTTCTTGAGGAAAGTATGGAAAGTACATGTTGCCCATAAAATAAGTAAAAGCTCTTCCTGAGCTTCATGAGCCAGATTTTACCCACAATTAGTTGTGGGTAAGCTGGACCTATGTGCTATTTGTGCATGCATATCACTTCTCCCTACCTCTTCAAATAAATTGACTCTAGAAATAATAATGGTAACAATCTTAACAAAAATGGTCCACCACTACTATTTTTTTTTCCAGATTTGGTTCTGATCCTGTAGTCTAATCTTTGATCTAAGTTGCAGGAAAAGGAATGTACAGATGAAAGCAAAATCCAAAATGAAATTCTTATAACATAATGTATCTACCAGTGGCATTAAGAACACAAACAGAACAACCAAATTTGAATATGATTTAAACACTTGTTGGTCAGAATATATAAAATATGCTTACATACACATGCTCAATCCAAAGTCTCTTTACTCCAGAGACTTTGTGGTGGAGCAGACCAGATTCTGCTCTAAATGACACCATGTTGGCCAAAGGATGGCAGTGATTAATCTCTATGTTTGTCACTAATATAAAAATATACTCATAGCTGAGAGGTCATGTATGTTAAAACCTTGAAGAGAAATCTAAAAAACTTGTCTGGAGTGTGATGATTTCGTCAACTCATGGGACAGATTCTGCACACAGTTGCAGATGTAGAAATCTTTGCATAGCTTTACGACAAAATGGCAACCTGACCAAACTTGGTGTGAGGGACTGCAGAACTGACTTCAATGGGTGGAGTTGCACCAAGAGGGACTTTTTTTTAGCAGAGATTTACAGAGGTACTTGGTTAGTATACTCCAGTCAAGAAGGCTGTATTCATTCAGAGACATGCTTTACTGATTTAACTCTAACATCCAGTTACAACACTGGTATCTCGCTCTACTCGATAGATAAACTAGGAGAGCTGCACTGGAACCAACTCTACAATTAGAATACCTTTCCAGTGCTCGTGCCTAGCGGAAGGCACACCCTGCGTCACACAGTGCAGCATGGAAGAGAGGCCCAGAAGTTGTGTGGTCAATTTTAAGTCTTCAATAATAGCAGCTGACAAACCACAAATGTGTGTGATACGTCTCAGGACAATAAATTTACACTCTCTGCAGTTAAAAAAAAAATTTAAAAATCTTTGAAAACGAGGGAGCTGGGACTGTTTAGCCTGGAGAAGAGGAGGCTCAGGGGAGACCTCATTGCTGTCTACAACTACCTGAAGGGAGGTTGTAGCCAGGAGGGGTTTGGTCTCTTCTCCCAGGCAACCAGCACCAGAACAAGAGGACACAGTCTCAAGCTGCGCCAGGGGAGGTTTAGGCTGGAGGTGAGGAGAAAGTTCTTCACAGAGAGAGTGGTTGGCCATTGGAATGGGCTGCCCAGGGAGGTGGTGGAGTCACCATCCCAGGAGGTGTTCAAGAGGGGATTGGACGTGGCACTTGGTGCCATGGTTTAGATAGGCATGAGGTTTAGGGTGACAGGTTGGACTCGATGATCTTTGAGGTTTCTTCCAACCTTCTTGATTCTATGATTCTATGATGGTTTTCATTTAGTGTATTTTGCAGCATTACATAATTAACATCCAACTTCAAGGCTCAGTGAAGAAATTAATAAAAATAGTGGGGACGGAAATGGTAGAAGAATCTTAAACAACTTGGGGAATATAATTGTTGCTCTTGACTTAATGTATGGCTGCTGAAGAAAATACTCAACATTCATATGCTGAGATTACTGGCAGTCTGATAAATTGTTGAGAATATATGTGGTATGTACAAGCATTAAATATTTCATCGTAGTTCAGGATAGAGAGGTGAAAGCTCTCATCATTTGGGCATTGCCACGGCAGAAGCTATGTGGTTTTGATTTCACTGTTATTCTAAAAGAGTCATTCTAAGTGTGCTAAAAATGAAAAAGTGAGATCTATTTAGGTCTCCTCAACTTGGTTCAGAACAACAGCTATTGCTCCCAAGAGAAACGATTTGCTGTGTCAGCATCTCCTGCCAGTGCAGCCCTACCCTCAGCAGGGTCTTCTGCAGAGCGGGCCGTGTGTTAGAGCTTTCTTATCATCCACAGAGAAGAAAAAAGGAAAAGACAGGAAAATTGCTCTGTGAAATATCATCCATCCAACAGAGACGAGTACTGGTGTTGCTGTTAGAGGCCTGACTATGTCCTCCCAGCTGTGGATTTGGCTGGTGGGATTCAGATCAGGGGCCAGCTCCTGGCCCTAGGAGCTACTGCACCCTTGCTGCCCTGCCTGTGCCCAGCTGTGTCCCTTAACCAAGTCCCTGTCTCATTCCAGCCTTGGCCCACCCTCATCCCCATATATCACCCTCAATCTCCTCATCGTGTCTTAGCTCCCAAGTACCTCTTCTGACAGCCAAATCCAACACGCTAAAACAGATAGCTCTCCTGTAAGACTTAGTTCATAATTTCATGGAGTTCAGCTTTGATACCCTTTTATATCACTGCTTACTAATTCATTACAAAATTTGAATCAGAGAAACAAAGAAAATAAATTCTGCTATTAAGAAAAGGACAATACTAAAAAATCCAGGGACCATAACTGTCCAAAAGTGTCAAAATGTGAAGATTGAACCTGAAAAATGTATTCATTCTACTGTTTTCCTCATGGAGACAGCAGTACTGAAAGTTGTACTTATGTATTGCCACTAAAAGTAAGAAATATCTAAAATCTGTTGTTTGTCTGTGGTATGTATACTGAGAAGAGATTAATTCCCACAACTGTCAACACATTTCAAAGTTTAGTATTTACGTATGCAACACTTAGGCTCTAACAATAATAGGTGGAATATAAGGAATGGAAACCCATGTTGCTTCTGTGAGGATAACAGCAGAACGATACGATGAAAGACAAGTCAAGATGATTGGAGCCATTCAAGGGAAATGAAAGGTCCACCTCATCACAAAGTGTGTTCTGGTTTACATATGCACTTGGACCCATAGACTATGCTGTTTTAACATTACTTACTTTCATCTTTTGCATCTGCAGCCCTTGATTTTTGACTTAAAGAAGAATACAATGAAAATACTTTGGGTTTTTTTAAGTTATATGCCCCTGATGAAGCAGGTATCCAATTGTTTGGCTTTTTAAATCATTGTTTCATGGGTTAATTATCAAACTCCATCCAAATAGACAAGGACACTTACACAGTAAAGCAATCTTCTCTTGTTGCAAAATCACTTACTCAAGTTCACTAAAGAACTATTTTAGTAGCAACATCTGATTTTGCAAACACAAGGTTAAGGATTTGCTGCTGGAATATGCAAGCACAGCTCAGCTGGACACACTGTAGCTGTGCCTGCCTGTGTCAGCAGTGTATTTGGCCCCAAGGGTTCATTATTTAGATTGCAAATTCCTGATGTGAGGAGCTATGTCTTTGTTTGTTTGAGAGATGTTTCAGATAGTTTAGCCACTTTATAAATAATAAATAAAATCACAATTAGAGGCCTCAGGGCAGAGAAAGACTGATTGTGAGAGGGAGTGGCTTTGTATAAATACAGAAAAACCACACTGCAACTACCTTCCAAATATTCAGAAATCAAAACCAGCTTTGGTATTTATTAGGTTTGTTGGTCTTTAATTGAAAGCTTTAGACAGTGTGAATTTAGGTTTCTTGACATACTTCAACATATGTGCCCCAAACAATGACATTAATATATAGATGGTCCTACTGCAGATCCCAATGTGCTCATCAGACTTTGATAAAATACACAGATGGAAATAAAGTACGGAAAGAACTTTTATGGTCTGTTTTTCAGATTTGCTAGGGAGAGATTTTGCTGTTAATGGTCTAGGAAGGTAAGTGTCTTTTCTACCATCTTCTGGTCAATGTGTCTTACCATCACATGGTGATGCTGGTGAAGCCATCACCCATCTAGGCACCTGTCACAAAATATGAATATATTTTATATTGAATATTTCAGGGGGTGGTATCTTCAGACACCACCATAACTTATTTACAAAGTATATTTACAGGTTCTGATATTCAGTTGTGGGTAATGTATTCCACATACATGGAATATGAAGGCAGTTTAAACGATTTAAGCAAATACGAGAATTTCCAACACAGTGATTCAAGTTGTAAAGAGAGGTTCCGTGATAATGCAGTTTCCCACAAGAGGGATGCTATAACAAAGTATCACAGTATCACAGTATATTAGAAGTTGGAAGGGACCTCAAGAGGTCATCGGGTTCAACCCCCCTGCCAAAGCAGGATCATGTAGGGTAGCCCACGTGGTGTTTTGTTTTGGGTTATTTTTGTATTTCCCACCTCGTTACTTTATAGTTATCTTTATTTTCCCGAAAACCGTGCCCAATATTATGTACAAAACTGATTTAAATTATTTACAGGATCTTATTCGGTCACGAATTCTACCAGGATGTTTGTGGGCAACTTTAGTACAATTTGGAGAATTCAGAAAATGGAAAAGGCTAAGCCACAAATAGCTTCTCCCCACTTATAAATCAGAGGCAAGCCAGGACTCCAGGGAAAGAAACAGGAGAATGCCAGTTTTACTCACGAGACCAGAGCAGGAATTTGGAGATGGTCCTTAGGTCTCTATTCCGTGGCAGGCTCCAGAACTGCAGGTTTTAATCCGATTTGTGGATAATGTGGCTCAAATCCAAAGACAAGGGACCCGCCAAAATTAAAGTGTCCGCAGACATGGCTGCCGTGAGTGAAAACTCGTGCAGTAGCACTGTCTGAACAGTGCAGGAAAAGCCGCAGTTTCACAGCAGGCAGGGAGAAAAGCCGCAGCTTTCATGGCAGGCAGGGTCACTCCGGGGCAGGCAGGTCCGGGGAGAAGCCAGGTCCGAGTGCTGGTTTCTCCAATTTCTCCACGAATCCAGAGCGGTGAGCAGAGTCCAACATGAGCGCCCAAAACGAGAGAGCCAAAATGAGCGGGCCCCAAAAAATGAGCAAGAGCCCAGACCACTTCCTGCTCACTCTATTTAAGACATTCCTAGACAATGGGTTCAGGGCCAATGTATGTCGGGCGTGGAGAACCCTCCCATCACAATTCCGAATCCCAGCAGGCTTCCCCCACGGGTAAGTACCTGTGTGGGACCTCTACCCCAGCAGGGACAATGGGCACGTATTACCTGTCCCCATGGCAGGGGAAGGCAGTTTTGTACCTTTGTCTTCCCCCATTCAAACCTCCGCTGAAGGAGATTCGGGAAGGGGGGTTTCCGAGCACCCTGTAACACGCGGGAATGCATCCAGGCGGGTTTTAAGTCTCGAGAGAAGAACATTCCACAACCTCTCTGGGTATCCTGTTCCATCACCCTCACTTTAAAGAAGTTTCTCCTCAGGTTGAGGTGAAATCTGTCTTCAAGCTTGACCCCATTGTTTCTTGTAGCTGGTTACTCACGGCTTGCTACTTTGTCTGGTATCTTTCTGGATGCTGTAACTATAATTCAAGCCATTTCTCCCCGGCTCACGGGCTCTGGCTGGTTTTTGGCTCGGAGACGGCTAAGGCAGCTTCTCTCCTCGTGTGTGCTCTGGCGTGGGGCTCTTGGAGCTTCTATTGTCTCGCACTCTGTGGCAGCCAGCTTCTCTCCTCTTGGGCACTGAGGCTGCGGAGAGGTCTTGTTTTTTCTCTCAGTTCTTGGACCGATTCTTACCGTGACTTGGTGGCTCTTTGCCCTCAGGTAAGCAGTTTCTCCGGTATGCGGCTCTCAGACCATTTGCTGCTTTTGGGCTGCAGCTGTGCAGCTCTTCCGGGTACCAGTTCTCCAGAGGCTGTTCCCATTCCTGCTTGGCAAGACCTCTTCTGGTTGCTGGTGGGGCTTGGCTCTTGCTTTGTTCCAGGTACAAGGCCCAGTTGTAGTTTGCCTGCTAGGACAGGCTTTTCTGCTGCAACTTCGGCTCTTATTGTTTTCTTAGTACGAACAAGGCAAATTGCTGGTTTAAATACTGTCCTAGGACAATTAATGTCCATTGGTAATATGGTTCCTTAAACTGTAAAGCAAGTCCAAACATGGCCAGAGGCACATACAGTTCACAGGTGTGTTATATATACATGCATAATGAGCTACATCTGGACCAGCTCGACCCCAGGAAATGTCCAGGTTTGCAAATTCACAGGTGCTTAGCCCCTTCCCTGGTTTAGGGCATGTCCCTTCAGGACAGCACCTGGAACTTTCAGCTAGAGGCATCTGACTCACATGCAAAGCCATCTCGCACAATCCAATCAATACCGAACGACTAAACAGTAAGTACAATCAGTCTCATTTTCAAGTAATTTGGAGAATTTTCACTCTAAATTTAAATAAAGAATAATGTAGAAATTCATAATCTTTATAAAGGTTTTGATTTTTTAGTCTTAATATAACTAAATCTTAATATATATATATATATATAACTAATCTTAATATAACTAAAGACTAGCCTAGACAAACAGGCTTTGTCTGTGCCATTGGCAGTACCAAATACAAGATACTGGCAGTCTAGGCAACTACATCTCTGAGCATCCTTAGAGTTTGGCTAAATAGAATCTTCAGTAGAAGGAGGAATACAAACACATGTCAGAGCAATGACATTACAGGACTGAGCTCATTTGAATGCCCATTAGGCAACAGTATAGAAAATTCTGTGCAGTCAAATTATTGGTGGGAATTTACAAAAACCCTCTTGATGCAGAAATTATTGGAAGATGACAATCACAGTGTCACTTTTCCAGCACAAACCAACACTACGCTAAAAATTATATACAGGGGGAAATCCTCAGGGCCAAATGTAATTGAAACTTACTCCCTTAGAAAATATTAACATGAAATGCATTACTTACAATAGCCTCTGGCAAAATGTGTACAATAATAGCTTTGATATAGACAGAGAACCAGATGTATTTGCAGCTGAGAAGACAAGGACTACTACGGGATTTCAGGTCCTTCTTCTAGTTTGTTTTATTTTTTAACAGATAGGTTCATTTAGAAAATATATTAATTTCTTATTTCAATTTATCTAATCTTGGTAACCCTCTGAAATCTATAGAGATTTCTTGTCAGTGCTCTTCTATGGCCAGAAGCAGTAATTTGAGCTCTCACACAGAGTTCCCCTGTGCACTGATGCATTGTAGAGCTGCATTAGAAAGACATAGGCCTTATTTCAGGTTGTCTAGTCTGAAACTATTTTTATGAATTTGTGTTTTATAGCTTCAACTCTGAAAGCACAGGGAAAGAAGTTCTGTGTTTTGGGGATATGGATCTTATTAAATACGGAGTGAATCACCAACAAACAGTGTGTACTTAGACGCACAATGAGGGATAAAATCCATTTTTCATTATTTTTAAGAAGGAAATGTCAATGATTACCTGTAAGAATGATGATTTTACTACAGGATGGATTCAACCATATAATGTCAAGCACATAACAAGTCTAACTTGTTGTTTTCTATTAATGCAAAAATAGATACTGTACACTAAAGTGAAACATGCAGCTGACAAAAAAAAAAAAAAAGAAAAAAAAATAAAGAAAAAAAAAGTGCTTGGCCATAACATATCACTTCACTATTTTCCATCTGAACAAATCACCTTGCAGCCAAAGTGTTTGCAGTATTTCTTGAGAGAAAGTTGACTTTTCCACCATCCTTGCAGGTTTGAAAAATATCCTCCTCTTAACAAACACACATTGATAGGGCAAGTATTTTCTTCTGTGTTTAAGTAGAAGAATGGAATGCACATGACCATGGAAGGAATAAGAGTTGTTTACTTTGTAAAAAAATCAGAGACCATCCAGAATACATTACTAGTAAAAGACCAACAGGACCAAGACATTTATTTGCTTTTTCTGAAATATCGAAGAACCAATTTTACTCAAATATATTTAGTCAATTTCAGTTTGTGCCATTTACTTTAGGGATTGTACATTGGTAAATTGAATCTTACTCAGTTGAAATAAATCAATGAAGTTAGAGTAGCAACATTGTTTCTGTTCTCAGATCTGAGAACATTTACGGTAGCAGTTACAAAATTAGAGAAATTTTTGGCTAAGCATGCAAGTAGGGAACCTCACATATAGAGTGTAAAGGGAATAGAGACCTGATGGAGAGGATCCAAAGTAGAGCCACGAGGATGATTAGGGGACTTGAGCAACTCCCCTGTGAAGAGAGACTGAGATTTGGACCACTAGATGGATAAAGAACTGGCTTGATGGCCACGACCAAAAAGTGGCTGTCAATGACTCTATGTCCCAGTGGAAGCCAGTGATAAGCAGAGTCCCTCAGGGCTCAGTCCTGGGACCAGTCTTGTTCAACATCTTTGTCGGTGACATGGACAGTGGCATTGAGTGCACCCTCAGCAAGTTTGCTGATGACACCAAGCTGTGTGGTGCAGCAGACACGCTGGAGGGAAGGGATGGCATCCAGAGGGACCTGGACAGGCTGGAGAGCTGGGCACAAGCCAACCTCATGAGGTTCAGCAAGACCAAGTGCAAGGTCCTTCATCTGGGTCAAGACAATCCCAAGCACAAATCCAGGCTGGGCAGTGACTGGCTGGAAAGCAGCCCTGAGGAGAGGGACTTGGGGGTGCT
>VXBD01005632.1:0-33143 GCA_013399975.1 Indicator maculatus | reverse complement strand
AGGTCCTGTATCTGGGTCGGGGCAATCCCAAGCACTGATATATGCTGGGCAGTGACTGGCTTGAGAGCAGATCTGAAGAAAAGCACTTGGGGGTGCTGGTGGATGAGAAGCTCAACATGAGCCAGCAGTGTGCACTTGCAACCCAGAAAACCAGCTGTATCCTGGGCTGCATCAAGAGAAGCATAGCCAGCAGGTCAAGGGAGGTGATTCTCCCCCTCTGCTCTGGTGAGACCCCACCCGGAGTACTGCATCCAGTTCTGGAGCCCCTACTACAGGAAAGATAGGGATGTGCTGTAATGTGTCCAGGGAAGGGCCACAAGGATGATCAGAAGGCTGGAGCACCTCTCCTATGAAGACAGACTGGGAGAGTTGGAGCTATTCAGTCTGAAGAAGAGAAAGCTCTGAGGACACCTTATTGTGGCCTTCCAGTACCTTAAGGGAGCCTGCAAGAAAGCTGGAGGGGACTTTTTAGGGTGTCAGGTAATGATAGGACAAGGGGGAATGGAACAAAACTCGAAATGGGTAGATTCAGATTGGATGTTAGGAAGAAATTCTTCCCCATGAGGGTGGTGAGACACTGGAACAGGTTGCCCAGGGAGGTGGCTGAAGCCCCATCCCTGGTGGTTTTTAAGGCCAGGCTGGATGTGGCTCTCAGCAACCTGATTTAGTGTGAGGTATCCCTGCCCATGGCAGGGGGGTTGGAACTAGAAGATCCTTGAGGTCCCTTCCAGCCCTAACAATTCTATGATTCTATGTTTAACATGCTCTGGTAAAAAGAAGGAGGAGTGATCTGAGGTGCTCTCAGCAAGGTAACTTGGGTTTATTTTTTTTTGGAGTGGAAGTTAAAAATCGGCATAGCCTTGATTTTCTAACATATGTTTCCCTGTATCTTATCTTGATCTGAGATGGAAAGCATTCATCCTCCTCTACAACTGTTTCAGTCTGTGTTTGGATTTCTTTACAAAGAATTGCAGACCAAAGCGTTCTTTAACATCGTGGTGAGAAAGGAAAACTTCGTAGTGGCCTGCCTGATAATAATAATGGTTACTATAACTACTGCTGGGACCTAGGACATGGAGAGCAGTAGCCAGACAGTGCAGTAGCCTCTTTTTCTTCTAGGAGAAGAGGCTGGATTTCTGCCACCACTGTTATCTCATGTTGTGACCTTCTGGGAATCATGGTAGCCTTGGAGTTTCACCAAATGCCTGATCACCTTTCCTACATTTTCCCAGTTCTTTTCCTTGCCTTTAGGAGTCTCTCCATGACCATTAGTCTCCACACTTTTATCTATTCAGGTACTTGTTGGGCTCAGAGCCCGGTTTGACACCATATCAGAAGCTTTATCATAAGTTCCTCAGACTCCTAAGATCTGCATTTGGCCTGGTGCCAGGCTGTACATTATAAAGAGACACATGGTAATGCATGCCAGAAGCCTGACATTGTTTGTGAAGTGTACAGGCTTGGGAAAACACAACTTCTGGTCTTGTTTAATGGAAAACATTACGCTCGACTTGACCTTCTGACTGAATGCAACGCTGCTCTAATAACATGTCTTTCCATTTGTATTGCTCGAGGAAATCCTGCTCTCTGTGGCATTAGGTTTTATCTGCACCATCAGTCTCCAGCAGAAAGACATACAGAAGCTCTTCTTAGGGAACACAGCCACTTTGGCTTTGTAGTCAGTATTTTCTGGATGGATCTGATATTTTTTCTGGAACTTGAGAAAAGTAGGTTTTATTTCTTATTTAATGAACTGTGGTTTGCACTGTAACAGAACTGCCAACTACTATCAAATCACAAGTAGTATGGAGTCTCATCTTAAGTGCAACAAGTGACAGGACAAGAGGAAATGGCCTCAAGTTGTGTCAGGGGAGGTTCATGTGGGATATTAGGATAACGGGTTCGTGGAAAGGGTTATCAAGCATTGTCACAGGCTGTCCAGAGAGGTGGTGGGTTCACCATCCCTAGAAGTATAAGAAGACAAATGCATGTGGTGCTTAGGGACATAGTCTAGTGATGGTGGCTTAGCAGTAGTGCTGGGATTATGAGCTCAAGGTGAGTGAATGGACTTGATTATCACAAAGGTCTTTTCCAAACTCAACAGTTCTCTGTTTCTATGATTCTATCCCATCTATGACATTATGCGGAGTTGTTGGGCCAAATATTCTCCTAGTGTAAGTCAGTACAGCTTATGTCAGTGGAGGTTTTCCATCAAACTTGAAATAATAAATTCATTCATTCAACTTATGATTCTTTCCTCTAATTCCAGAGCTGAAGTGCAGAGTTCAGAAGCTGTGTTACAACCTGTAGGATTATGAAAGTGCTAGAGCAGAACAGCAAAGAAACAAACAAAATAAACTAGTGTAAAGAAACAAATAAAAGTAATAATTTTTTTGAAGTTCACATATTTCTTAAATACATACTATTGTGTTCTGACTGCCTCTAAACATTAAACTGGTCAGTCTATAGGAGAATTTTTATCTCCAGTCCACAAAATTATTGCATGAACTGAGGTTTTCCATCTGTTGGTGTTTAAGGTCACTTTTTTCTTAAGGAAGTAGACATTATGCTGGTTCCAAAGCACAGCTTTATCTTGGCTCTTTCACCACTTCAATAACAAATAGATTTCTGATTTTACTGTATTATTCTTGCATAAGTACCTGAGGTAGTCCAAGCACCTAGAGCAACCTTTGATTTTAAGTGAGGGCAGAATATCACAATGAAATGGTTATTCTACCTCTGTGATGTTTCTTATGAGCTTGGCGTGAATCTCTAAAAAAGGCATATATGAGACATACACCTCAAGAAGTGGACACTGACTGGGGCTAGCTGTCAAAACACATTGTCTGCTCTGTGACCTGTATCCCACTTCATTCTGTACTGGTGATCCTCAGGGACTGTCAGGGAGGTTGCTGTGGCAGACAAGTTGCTGAGCCAGCCCACAGAAAGCATTGTGTCCTCTCCAATGATGGCAATGTTGCGTGACCGTGTGTACACCAAATGTGACGGGAGAACCAAAATTTTGGTAAATGCTAAAGGTGCTTCTAATCACTGGAGAAGAGAGAACACAGCTTTACAGTGCCACCATTAGGGTGTTTTGTGACCTGTTTTTGCTCTAACAATTTTCACTCTGCCTAAAAATCACATGGAGTCACAACTGTAGTCACTATCAGGCATTGGCAAGGCTAAGCACAATCAGATGCTGTGACTGTACTGCAGGTCACATGATGAGACAAGACCCTCAGAACAGCTCAGTGCTTGGACAGAGGCACACATAAGTAAAAGGAAAACAGCATAGGTGAAGAGAGCAGCACAGGTGTATTCAGAATTTTCCTAAGGTCTACGATTTATAGCAAATTGGAAAAGATAAAAACCTCAGCAATTTTAGAGGAAAAGAAAAACTCATGACCTTCTGGAAAGTCACAGTAGTTGTTGTAGATACACCCACAGTCTGTTTAACTCTCATTGACAACAGAAGATTTGGATCAAAAGAAGGTGAAAACTGCAGTTCTGCCATTTTTATCCTCTGGAATTAAAATATATTTCCTTTCACCTTGCAGAGCAGCAGCACAAATGAGGATGCCCATGCCCAAGCAGCCAGAACCCTCTTGCCCACACTAAATCACTGTTTGGAAAAGAAAGTGTGGGAATATTTTTCCACGATGTTTGGAAATGTTTGGCATGCAGAAAAACCCTGCTGGCCACCTGCTGGCCTGACCAAGAGCCAGTGTGCAGAACTGCAGTTTCTGCTGTTATCATCCAAATGTGCTAATTTTGATGCTGCTTTGAGTATTTTTTATTATCTTTGTCCAAAATAAGAGACAGACAGAAAGGGACCTCTTCCTCCTCTATTTGAAGTCCATGGCATGTTTTCTTTCAGTGATAAAGTGCCAGGATTTGTACCTAATCAAATAATGCCATGTTTCTGCAGCTGATGGCAATTCCCTTAAAGTGGTTGATCTGAGCCATGGTTCCCAACCAGAATCCCATGGCTCTGTAAGGACAGATTTTCATCCCTGGAGCTGATACCAGTGCAGACAGTACCTTCACTTAGTGTTAATCTTCATAGAGAACTCTGGATGTTCTTCTGTTCATAATGACCTCCCTGATATCTTTTGGGCTGTGCCTTCCCCTTAAGACTGTACCTTGGTCTTGGTTTTTCACTTCTGGTTCATGCAAACACTGAAACACCACAGCAGGTAATTTTTGCCCTTTGCCAAATCAGGAGATATCATCAGAGTATTATGTTCCTTAAAGTCTTCTCAGTTCTGGTCTGGTGGCAATGTTTCAGGGGAAGACATTGTAAATTATGTCCTCAATGAAGCCATTGCAAACGGTGTCTTTAGTGAACCAGGTCTCTGCTCTAGTTTCGGAATGTCTCCAGCAGGTGCTGTCTGAGAGATGTGATATTTGAGCTGCATGCTTTAAGGAGACAAAGGACTACCTGAAGGGAGGTTGTAGCCAGGAGGGGTTTGGTCTCTTCTCCCAGGCAACCAGCACCAGAACAAGAGGACACAGTCTCAAGCTGCGCCAGGGGAGGTTTAGGCTGGAGGTGAGGAGAAAGTTCTTCACAGAGAGAGTGGTTGGCCATTGGAATGGGCTGCCCAGGGAGGTGGTGGAGTCACCATCCCTGGAGGTGTTCAAGAGGGGATTGGATGTGGCACTTGGTGCCATGGTTTAGATAGGCATGAGGTGTAGGGTGACAGGTTGGACTCGATGATCTTTGAGGTCTCTTTCAACCTTCTTGATTCTATGATTCTATGATTCCTATACCATGTAAATCCAAAGTGTGTTTTGTCCTCAGAGAGAAAGGACACTGGCTATATTAGCCAGAAAAATAAGCTCCAGCTTTGAACACCATGCTCACTCTGTCTGTAAGAACAAACTGCTTTATATGGACACTCAAAGCCTTTGCGTGATTTGTAGTTCCTCTTCCACCAGGAGGAATCAAGGGAAAATTTGTAAAGGTGGGTAAAGAAGAAAGACTTTGCAACACCTACCACCTACCACTTACCTTTCAAGGTAACAGCCTGAACCTGGTTCCTCTCTCTGCCATGGGCAAGTAAGATGAAAAGTGGTATCACTCAATTTTTAAGCTCAAAAGGTTTCAGAGGAGTACAGAAATTAAATGAAAAATAAAGCCTGATTTCTGGCCTCAGGGGATGCACGTTTTTCTGCTAGGTAGATCAATTTTGAATAGGCACAAATGAACATTTATATAAGAAGACCTTAAGAGATACGTGGGTCAGAGCCAAAGTGGCAGTGATTTTTCATGTGACAGCAATACTCAAGTGAGTAAACCACAGGGCTTTTCGAACACGTTAGAGTTACACATTAATGCTTAAAATCATTCAGAGGAAAGAGGAATGAATCTACTGGAGTTACTCCATTTCTGAACAAGATGCAAAGTAGTGGATTTTGCAGGATGCTTCTGTGTACAGAACTAGCACTATCAGCAAGCATGAGGCCCTGTTTTATGTGTTTCCATAGTACATGTCATACATATTGGTTGCATCATGGTGTGAAATAATTTGTTTGTATCCACAGCCTGACATACTTTAAGCCAGCAAAGGACTGCATTGTGAACCAGCTTGTCACTGCTGATTCTGTAAGTTTTCAGTGACAGCTATTGTACCCATATCACTACTGTTCTTTCAAAATACACGTGATAGTAAAGCAAGTATTGAAGAAGGAAGAAAGGAGCTTAGTAGTTTAACAAGTAGTTTAACTGTGCCCATCCTTTCTCAAAGCAGAGTGGTGTTAGACATCTGATTGCACCTGTTCCCTTCTTCCTTTAACATCATACAACTTGCAGTGTTACCAGATGGCCTTGCAAACTTCTGCAGCTTGTGGTCCCAAATTGTGCCTCTGATTGTGTAAGCAGTCTGCCTTGTTCTGTATTTAGAAAACAGAAGGCAGGAGTTTTCTTTTTATCTAAAATTTCATGCAGCTTTCCAGACTATTATTAAACCTGACAAATCTCAAACAAAAAAATGTGCATCTTGTCAAGACAGAAACACAAGAACAGAGAGGTTAAATGATGTGTTGGAAATCATACCATAAAACTAGTGGTAGCCTCAAGAAAGAAGCACAAATAACCAAGCCCTTTCTCATGATTTCACATAACAGCAATTATACCACAGTCTTCATCACTTTCCTTGCAATGCATGGCAATGTATGACAGATCCCACTGATGCTCAGCCATTAGCTGCTTCATTGCTCAACATTTTCCTTTTCTGCAGAATGGAAGATGTTGCAGAAATTTTTTTCAGCGTATGTTATTCTTTGCCTGTAACAATTAGCACCCCGTGTGATTTTTCAGTGGTTTGTGCCTTGAAAAGAGTATGTCTTCAACGATTTGGAAAATTACATAATTTCACAAACAGGAATAATTTAGTATTAATTCTCTAGGGTAGGATACTATGATAACCAGAAAAGACAACCCTCTTCTTAAGGGAAGTCTGAGAGGGGCTTTAATAATCTTAAATATTTGCCATCCAAGTTGAACACTAGGGGTCATATTTAGATAACCACTGATGTACTGCAGAGCACATCCAGAGGGAGAAAGGTCCACACACTCGTCAATGATCCATGAATATTTAACAATTCTCAGAGGAACATCTGGAGTTTGGAAACAAAGTGGGAAGGCTCACAAAATGCTCACAGCATCAGAGGAGCTCTATCTTTTTGACCATTCTTACAGTAGTGGAAAGAGACTGCAAAGACACACACGCTTTTGTGCAAGCAGAGCTCTGCTGGTGGTAGGAGACAGACATGTTCCTTCATGCTGAATCAGGCATGCTAGAAGTCACCTAGTGAATATCTTTGCATTATCACTATCCCCAGCTATGTCGTGTTCCCAGGAGGCTGCAGAGGGCTTGCATGCTCCTGCTGTTACAGATTGTCGTAACTCTGTTGAGGTCAACTTGCAGCAGTACTGTTGCAGTTCCACACAGTGAAATAAACATGTAGAAAATAAGCATTAGCTTGTACTTAAGGCTTTTCTCTCCACATGGCTTTCTTCTTTCCTATGTTACAGTTTGCACTGTGCTGTCCAGTCACCTTTAAAATCCTAAGTACTGGAGTTTCCACTGTTTCCTTTAGGAGACTATTTCACAATCTGAAATATCTTGCTGTCAGGGAGGTTTTCCTGACATTCATCCTAAAATTTCCTTTCCTTAATTTAATCTCATTATTCCTAATTAAACACCCAGGTAAAGAATTCCTTCCCACAACTAGAACCAGATTTCTACTGTTCTTTCCTGTACATGCAAGCTAAAGAAGGAAAAAGAAACCTGAATTTACTCTCAGCCAGCAGGGTAAATGCAGAACCAGCACTAAATGACTCTCTAAAGAATGTTGTTTCAAATTTGATGAACATATTAATATATAAAGTTAATTTGAACTCAGATGTCGTAGAAAATGTGAATCAGAATGGAATATAAAAAAGCAGCAAAAAACAAACAGAAGATGGAGTGGAATTTCACTTACCTAAAGCTTTTAAAAGAGCATTTACTTCTATTTCATGAAGGCATGGTTTTAAATATGTATCTTTTGGTGCACCTTTGAAAACATACTGCCCCACTGTTCTGTGGAGCTTCTTGTGAAACTCCATGACCACTACAACAACACTTTAAGAGATGAACAAGTTGCTCCAAAGCCTTATTGCTTGTCACTTAGTAGTAACAGGTTGTCCCTCAAGGCAGTGGTTCACGATCAGATGTAGTGTTAAGAAATCTAGGAGCAGATCAAGTCCAGGAATACCTAGAGAACCTGAAGGTGCACAAGTCCATGGGACCTGATGAGATACAGTCACGGGTCCTGCGGAAAGACATGGACATTGGCATTGAGTGCATCCTCAGCATGTTTGCCAATGACACCACAATGTGTGGTGTGGTGGACTCACTTGAGAGAAGGCATGCCATCCAGAAGGATCTTGAGAGGCCTGAGAAGTGGGCCATTGCCAAGTGCATGAATTTCAACATATCAAAGGTCCTGCATCTGGATCAGGCCAATCCCAGGCATGAATGCAGGCTGGGTGCAGAGTGGGTTGAGAGTAGCCCTGAAGAGAAAGACTTGGGGATATTGATTAATGAGAAGCTCAGCATGAGCTGGCAGTGCATTCATGTAACCCAGAAGACAAATCACATCCTAGGAAGCATCAAGAGAAGTGTGGTTGGCAGGTCAAGGCAGGTGATTCTTCCTCTTTGCTCTTGTGAGAACCCACTTTGCATATTGCATCCAGTTCTGGTGTCTCCATTGTAAGAAGGACATGGAATTGTTGGAGCAAGTTCAGAGGAGGGTTGGAGCATTTCTGCTATAAGGGTAGGCTGAGGGAGATGGGACTGTTCAGGATGGAGAAGACTCCAGGGAGAACTTATAACTGCCTTCCAGTACCTGAAGGGAACTTGCAGGAAGGCTGCAGAGAGACTTTTCATGTGGGTGTCTAGTGGTACGAAAAGGTGGAATGGTTTTACACTGAGGGAGAGCAGATTTAGATTGGATCTTAGGAAGAAGTTCTTCAGTACAAGGTGGTGAGACTCCGGAAGGGGTTGCCCAGGAAGGTTGTGGTTGCCTCCACCCCAGGGCTGTTCAAGGCCATGTTGGATGAGGCCTTAAGCAACCAAGATTTGTTGAGAGGGGCAGGGATGCTGGTGTAGATGATCTCTAAGGTTCGTTCAACCTAAGCTATTCTACAATTCTATGATTTGTAGATTTGGCTGAGACTCATCAGCAATATGGGCAGTTATAAGAGATCAACCCTATGTTGTCCTTGGTAAAATCTGATGGTTTTCTGAAAATTTATTGTGTCAGTGTTTAGTTCTAAAGTTTGTGTGCTGTGTTTAATTACCCCTCTCAAAAATAGTTGCACAACATTGCTAGTAACAGGGGCTTCTTGGATACATCTGTCTCAGAAAACAGCCCTCAACACTGTGGAATAATTGGTGCAATATCCAACCCCTAAGTATTCTGCAAGACAAGATAAAGCTCTATCAATATAGAAATTTAGCAATATAGATGTTTTCTGTTAAATGCACAGTTGCTCACAACAATAAGCTGCTCCAGAAACCCAAGTTTCTCCTTGCATATCTCAAACTTATCTCCGTTTTGATTCAAGAAATAAGACAGGATCAGCAGTGACCCAAAAGGACTAAGCCAAGTTTAGGCAGACAAAACCCTGCAAAACCAGAAAGGAACTTTAAAAAATGCTCCAACTCAAGTGAAATAACCTACATCTAAAATATTATTGTTTTCTTTAAGATCTCTGGGAAGAGATTGGCCAGTCTTAAGAAACAGTTTGGCTTTTAAAAGTGTACCAAAGCACATCAAATACCAACTATTGAGGCTTAGATTGGTTAACCAGGGTACAGATATTTGTGTTACTTTCATGCTTTTTCCTCCACATTACAGAGAAGTACCACATGACAGAGAGCCCATGCAAACATGACTTTTCTTTTTTTCATTAGTTTTGTTTCTAGCAGTTGAGTCTGCCAAGGAGTTTTGGGTAATCACCTCCTCTTGCTCATCTCAACAGGATGGATTTGATCTGGGGAGGGGTGGTAACACCATGCTGATTCTGATTGCAGTATAGGTGAGGAGAGCACTTATCCAGCTCATGGTCCCTGTCATGGGCTAGGACCCTTCTGTGGAATGCTGCTTACTGTTCTGAGTATCAAGTAGGACCTTGTCTAGAGAAAAGCAAAACAGGCAAGGAAATGGGAACATGAATTCTTATTTCTTAGAGGTCTTACAGTTTTGGTGCACAACAGGTATAGTAATACCAATATTTTTTTTTTTTTCTTCTTTGGGTACAATGCGACAAAAGAAGTGTCTGAAAGTTGAGGTCTTTCAAATAGAATAAACTAGCTTTTATTGTGAATCTTCACAAAGTTTTACTTGTAGTATTTTAATGCTGGTAGGTTTTAAGCAATTTATTACAGCCTATCATTATGACCTATTTCAAATCAGAAGATGCACTCTATTAATTTCATCAAATCTATGCCAAAAAAGGAAAGGTTTTACAGACTGTCAGAAGTTCTATGCTTTGTTACTTCAAGCCTCTGAACCACACTTCTAATAGGAGGATTTTTTTTCTCCACTCTGCCAAAGTACATAAAAAATTATTTTGACCTGGTTAATTAAATTTATTTTAGCACAATCTATTTTTAAAATCAAGACTGTAAGAAACAGATAAGTATTCAGCTACAGAGTTTCTATCCAATTGCCATAGAGGACTATTTTTACATGATGCATTAAAGAAAGGCAGCACATGATGGGGGAGCTCATCAGAAGCAGGTCAGAGGCTGGAAGAGTTAACACAGAAATCTTACACAGATCATCTCTACTGTTTTTAGATTCCAATAGGTGATCACATACATTTTTGTATACCTCTAAGTCATCATCTGTGAACACCAACTGTGTGCCTAAATATTGTATTTAGCATTTCAGATCACAAACTGGACACCTTTCAAAAGCTGGTGAGAAGGGTTTCACTTGGGAATCACATCTTATGCAAAACACTCAAGCACAGACCTTTGCTGTAGAGATGAAGATAGTGGCTCATCTATGGCAGTCTAATTTCAGTAGCTGACTCTTCTCCCTGTTTGGGAGTAGCAGAGGTTCCTACCAAGCATGTGGCTGAACATCCCCACTTCTTCTTTTCAGTGATGTGGGGAATTCAGCACCTTGCAGGAACGATATAATATTTAGGGAACGACAGCATCATGTTTTTCTTAATTTGCTGCAAAGCTGAGAAAATATTCCTTTAGTAAATGGCAGCTGGAGAATTATTTAAGCATACTGCAAGTACAATTTTTGATGCTGTAGGCACTAGAACTGTTTTCTGCAAACTACTTATATGGAGTTTTATTGAAAACACATTAACAAAATTTACTGATTCATTATGGAATGCACAATGTCCCATAAGTACACAAAATATAATTGGTTTACTTCATCAAATAAGGATATAAAAGGCTCTCTCCAATAGCAAATAAAATAATATTTTAATATTTTCGAGTCAACGAAGCAATGAACAGATGTGAAAGAAAAGAATGAAGATAATAAAACTATGTATTTCAATTATGGTTTTTAACTTCCAGTTTTATGGCTATTGTGAAAGAAACAAGCTGTCAAAATGGTCTGAGTGAAGTGCTGCGAGTTTGGTGAAATGAAACTAGGAGGATTCAAAGCACAGTTTCCTGACTCTGCTGTTCCTGTCATACAGCACAGGCTGTGTTGTACCATGCAGTAGGTACTGATTTTAGAAGACTTTACCTGAAATCTATCCTCTCAGAACATTTTCTCCTAAAACTGTGAGAAACATATTTCACAGTCTGAACCTCACCATCCTCAGGTTGTATTCTTTTATCATTTCCAGATGTGATATTGAGTCTTGATCTGGAGAAAACTACAGATGGAATGTGAACATCCTTTGATTTTTTTCCCCACCTGTTTCTTAAATGCACATCATACAACATATGGTATGGAATTTAAATATATTTTGGGTTACAAAGAAGCCCACGAAGGCAGCAGGAATCTGAAACAAGAAATATGCAATATATAATATATATATGTAACAGATAAAGAAGCCTTTATTTTCAGGATCTGAAAATAAGAGACCCCCCCAAAAAATGGGGTCTAAAAACACAAACAGGCAGAGAGAAGAAGCCCCTACGTATCTCTGGCTCGGTCAAGACACATATCAGCAAAGAAGTGAGAAAGTTCAGGACAGGCATAAAGACTAGTTCACTCTAGATTTGCCTAAGGGAGAGAGGAAGGGTGGGGGCATCTGGCTGTCCCATGAGCCCTCTTCTGTTGAAGACACAGGATCAGTAAATCTGACAGCTCCACAGAACTTCAAGGTAGCCTTTGGATGAGGGGCTAAAATAACACTTTCTCCCTTTCTTTTCCCACCCACCTTTTAGAAGATGCTTAATTCATGAGTCTACGGCTTCCTGATATGACATGGATGGTGATGGACTCTGCTCAAGATGTTGCTGCCCCTTTCCCCATCCTACATGCCCTCCACATGACAGTGCTGCTGTTTCTAAGTGAACCAGCAAACAGACTTTATTTTGGGATGGATGAATCATTTGTGCCAGGCAGGACTGTTAATTCACAGGGCCTCTACACCCCAGCACCCCCATGGGTCTTTTCATATCCTAAATGCTGCAGCTTTGTCCTGGCTTTTCATTCCTTCTACCCACAGCAGCTCATTCCTCTTCCTCCATAGCCCAGCTGGAACAGTGGTTGCCAGCACCAAGAAGCCTGCTACAAAGGTTATGTGTGCACATTCTGTCAAGCTCTTCCTCATATTCTGGGGTGTCCCAGGGCATGGAAGCTTCTTAGGGCCAGATCAAGAAAGAAGTGGAACAGCCATGAGAAAAATTAAGGTCTTGTTGGGTTCAGCTTCTCCTCAGAACTGTAGTCAATCCCTTGAGCACTGCATAAGACATTTAGAGTTTTTCAGAGGCAACATTAACACACATGAGATGTATTTGCATTGTATAATTTTAGATGTCTAATGACTCGTCTTCTCAACTGCTCTTTCTCCATTACATCTGTTGGGAGCTCAGGTACCCATGCCACTGGCATAGTAGAATGTGTCCAAAGAAGGGTAACAAAGCTAGTGAAGGGTCTAAAGAACAAGTGTCACAAGTTGCAGCTGAGAGAAATGTGGTTTTTTTCAGTCTGGAGAAAAGGAGGCTCAGGTGAGACCTTATTGCTCTCTACAACTACATGAGAGGAGGTTATAGAGAGGTGGGGATTGGTCTGTCCAACCAAGTCACAAGTGATAGAAGAAGGGGAAATGTCCTCAAGTTGTATCAAGAGAAGTTTAGATTGGATATCAGAAATAATTTCTTTACTGAAAGATTATGGAATTACTTTCCCAGGCCACTGGTGGAGTCCCCATACCTGGAGGTATTTAAGAGTTACATAGAACTAGTGGTTAGGGATATGGTTTAGTTGAGGACTTGTCAGTGTCATGTTAATGATTGGAAACGATGATCCTAAAGGTCTTCATTCCATGTTTTTTTATTAGTGCATTGAAGAAGTCTTATGAGTGTGCTATTTGCTAGTACCAATACAAATATTAAGAGTAGCCAACAGGTAGTTCAAAACCATCTTTTGCTGCTCCCAGTGAATAATTTCTTTCTTTTACAAAACTGAAAGATTATTGAAACATCTTTCAGATGAATGTATAACCAAATGATAGTTTTTACCTTGGATTTTTAAAAACAAATATATTACACAAACCTGATTTATAAGAATGGCCCATCTGATTTTTCTGAACTGAATGAAGGGAAACACTGAGCAAACTTGAAAAACAATCAAAAATAAACGGACTTGAGAAAGTGCTGCTGATATTCAATAAATAGATCCTAGGTCTGGCAATGAAAAAAATGGTTAACTGAATCTGCTAGGAAAATGTCCAGCTGTCCCATGCGAAGAAGCAGACATTCTCATTTGCACAAGGGTATCTCCCAAGCACATGTCACTTTCCACCCCTGTCTATGCATGCCAAAGTAGTTGTGCAGCCATTATATGATGTGGGTGCAAGGAATTGGCATGACGTGGGCAGCTGCCTGTCAGAGGCTGTGACCCCGCATCCCCCACCCACTCTGCTCGACACGACACTGAACTCAACTGTGATTCTAGCTGCTGGGAAAAAGAACACCTTCTCTGAGTGTTTTTGTTTGGTTGGGGTTTTTTTGTTTGTTTTCTGTTTGTTTTCCTTAATCAGCACAGGCTGAATTACATTCAGTGTACATATCTGAAAATTATATCATGGGCTCTTACAAGGGCAGTCCCTTTTTCCCCTGTAAAATCTTACCTGATCTGAACTCCTATAATTTAAAGATAAAATGTGGATATTTTTCTTTAGCTACATTGATCTGATATATATTTAGGTAGTGTTGTGGAAGCAGAACTTTGATCTTGTTCTCTTTCACTCAGATTTAGAGTATATTCCCTTCTGTTCTAAGTTGCTATGGGACAATCTTCAGCCTTGGTGAATTTTTCCTAGCTTCTGAATCAGAATCAGACTCAACCTAAACAATCTTGTCTTTATTTCTGTTCATAGCAGAAACCTCTCACTTCCCTCCTGGGACCTTTCTTCTCCTATATGTGAGACACTTAAAGCTTCATTTTTTTCTCCAGCTTGACTGTCAGTGTGAAGGAAATCAAGACATAACCAGAAACTAGCATTCATTTTCTGATTTGCTTTCATCCTGAAAGCAGACTTTTAATAAAAGTCATCTATGTCAGTAAGTCTAGCTAGCTTTTTCAGCATACTTTGCCTGGGCTAGCAGCTGGAAGAGCCAAGTGTACTGCTCTGAGTTTCCAATGCACACATGAACTGGAAGAGACTCAGAGCTTTTCAGTAAGCTTAGTCAACATGGAAAGTGGGTATCCAGACCATCCTAGCACAGGTGTAGCATAAGGCTGTGCAAACATTCCTCTTGCACATAAAATCAAAACTCATATTGTTGGTAATAGGAATGATTTAGGAGGTAAAGCCTATACAGCTCTAAAAGGTTAGCACTTTATGTTTTATCAGTTTAAGTCTAAAATTTGTTCATCTTAAAAAAAAAAAAAAGAGCAATTTTGTAAGTGGTCTGAAAATGTTCCATTAGGAAGCAGTTAACACAGCCAAAGAAGCATAAATTTATTATTATATTTTCTTCTGAAGTACAATATGGATTTATAATATTAATAATTTTATTTTCTTGAAATGTGAATAAAAACAATTGCTACAAGAAAAAAAAATTAATCCTGTTGTTTGTATTGCTCTAGCAACACAGTAAGTTAAAAAATACCATGTAAATCCAAAATATTTTGATAGAATTCACAGGATTCATGTTGATGTAAGATCGTGTTCAAAGATACATTGGGCAGGCTGGAACCAAACTTGCCATGCATTATAAAATTTTAAATCCACATTGTAACTTTGCATGTGGAAAATGAACAAAACTGGTATTGCAGTTGAGCATGAAAATTACCATTACCTGGTGCACCCCACTGATAGCTATTTACATCATTGTCTTGAGAACGCCCATGTGCTCCCACAGACTGAAATGAGAGAAGGAACCTGCTCTTGTCTTATTGCCAGACCTGATGAGGTAAGAATCATCACTGCACATGGAAGAATAGGCTGATATTTTCTGAAGAGTCACACATTGTGTAACATCAGATGCCCAGCCTAATACTGCAACCTTGTTAAGTAATTTCAGGTGTGACGTACACTTAGTGGGCACTGGAGTACCCAAACACTCTTAATCAAGTAAGGTCACCAAGAAAAACTAGAGCACATGCTGGATTTATTTCTTTGTCTAAGTAGAGGTAAAGCTGCAATCTTTACTGTTGTCCAATGGCCAGATCTGAGAAACCATCAAAAAGCTTGGTGGATACTTTGGCAACTTTCTACATTACAGACCTTCAAATGTGACACCAAATAAACCTGAGGGCAGCACAGAGGTATTTGAAGGATGGCAAAGCCTTCCGGTCTGTGATTTTAGTGGAAGTAGGGAATGAAGACCCGTGCAGCAGCAAAAACACTAGGGTCATCAATGAATTAGCAACAACAAGGATCACCTGAGCACAGCCAGGTAGGAGATAGGACCTCTCCCTACAAAAAGGGGGAAAGATGTGTGCAGCAGATGAAGTGCATCCACACTAATGCACTCAGCATGGGAAACAAACAGGAGGAGATGGAAGCCATTGTGTATCAGGAAAACTGTGAAATAGCATCCATCACAGAAATGTAGAGGGATGTCTCACAGGACTGGAGTACCACAATCAATGCCTACAAACTCTTCAGAGAGGACAGGCAAGGAAAGAGAAATGGTGGTGTGGCCCTATATGTCTGGGAATGTTTTTGATTTTTCTGAGGTTAATGACGATTTTCCCAGAGTTGAGTGCATATGGATAAGAATCAGGGGGAATGCCACAAAGCAGACAGATAAAATAATCTCTGGACATCTGGGAGAAGTCTCATTACCCTATCCCTTGTTCTTGTGGGTGACTTCAACCTCCCTGTTGCCTGCTGGAAATATAACACAGCAGAAAGGAATCAGTCCCAGAGGTTCCCAGAGTGTGTGTAAAACTTCCTGGCACAGCTAGTGACAGAGACAACTAGAGAAGGTATATGGACCTGATGTTTGTGAACAGAGGTCTTGTGGGTGGTGTAATGGTCTTGGGCACAGTAAGCATGAAATGATGGAGTGTTCAGTTGTTGGAGTAGGGAATCAACAGAACTGCTGCCTTGGACTGACAGCGGGCAGACTTTGGCCTGTTTCGGAGACTGGTTGACAGAGTCCCTTGGGAGGCAGTCCTGAGGGTCTGAGGAGCCCAGGAAGGTTGGACACTGTTCAAGTCTTAAAGGCACAGGAACAGGTTATCCCCATATGCAAAAAGATGAGTTGAAGGGCAAGAAGGCTGGCCTGGACTTTGGTTGCTGCTTAGGGAGAATAGGTCTAAAGTTGCTGGAAGAAGAGGCAAGCCACTTGGGAAGACTACAAGGTTGTTGTGAGCCTATGCAGGGAAAAATTAGAAGAGCAAAAGCCCAACTGGAAATTAATTTGGCTTCAGACATTAAAGAGGACAGGAAATCCTTCTACAAATACATTAGCAACAAGAGGAGAACTAAGGAGAATCCCTGTCCCTTGTTGGATGCAGGGAGAGAAGATAGTGGTAAAAGATGAGGAAAAGGCAAAGTTACTCAATACCTTCTTTGCTTCAGACCTTAGCAGTAAGCAGTTTGCTGGGTACCCAGCCCCCCTGATCTGGAAGGTAAGGGTGGGGAGCAGAATGAAGACCCCATAATCCAAGAGATGTTTAGTGACTTGCTGCACAACTTAGACATATGGGGCTGGATGGTGTAAACCCAGGGATACTGAGGGAGCTGGCAGAAGTGCTCACCAAGACAGACGAGCGTTTGTCATCACTTACCGGCAGTCCTGGCCAGTCAGGGAGTCTCCAACAGACTGGGGGTAGGCAAATACATACTTATCTGTAAGAAGGACTGGAAAGAGAACCTGGCAAACTGTAGACCTATCAGTTTGACCTTGGTGCTGGGGAAAATCATGTAGCATGTCATCAGCCAATCAGGTGATCAGGTCCAGTCAGCATGGGTTCATATAGGAGAGACCCTGCTCCATGAACCTGACCTTCTCCTATGACAGTGACAGGCTTAGTGGTTGAGGGAAAGGCTGTAGGTGGTATCTATCTGCACTTCACAAAAGCCTTTGACGCTGTCTCCCACAGCATCCTCCTGGAAAAACTGGCTGTGCATGGCTTGGTTGGCTGGATGCTTTGGGACTGAAAATCTGGCTAGATGGTTGGGCCCAAAGAGCTAAATCCAGTTGGTGGCCACTCACTAGTAGTGTTCAGGTTTGGGGCCAATTCTCTTTAATATCTTTATCAATTATTTGGATGAAGGGATTGAGTGCACCCTCAGTAAGTTTGTAGATGACATCAAATGGGGCAGAAGTACTGATTTGCTCCAAGGAAGGAAGGATTTGCAAAGAGATCTGGACAGTCTGGGTGCACGGACCAATGTCAATTGCATGATATTCAATGCCAAGTGCTGGGTTTTAAACTTGAGTCACAACAACCCCATACAATGCTACAGGCTGGCGGTGAGGTGTCTGGAAAGCTGTCCAATAGAAAAGGACCTGGGGGTGCTGGTCGACAGCTGTCTGAACATGACCGAGCAATGTGCTCAAGTGGCCAAGAAGACCAAGAGCATCCTGGTCTGAATCAGGAATAGTGTGGCCAGAAAAGAGTAGGAAATTGATTATCCCCCTGTACTTGGTGCTGCTAAGGATGACCTTGAATACTGTGGTTGGTTTTGGGCCCCTCACTGCAAGAAGGACATTGAGTTGCTGTAGCATGTCCAGAGAAGGGAAGTAAACCTGATGAAGGGTCTGGAGAGCAAGTCTTATGAGGAGCTCCAGGGGAGGTTTAGATTGGCTATTAAGAAAAATTTCTTTGCTGGAAGAGTAGTCAGGCAATGGAATAGGCTGCCCAGGGAGCTGGTAGAGTCACTGTCCCTGGAGGTGTTCAAAAGACGTGTAGACATGGTGCTTCAGGATACAGTTTAATGACCATGGTGGAGTTAAGTTGATAGTTGCACTCAACGATCTCAGAGGTCTTTTCTAACCAAAACAACTATGGATTCTATGACTCTCTGAAATTCAAACATAATGACCAAAATCAAGTTCTTGTCCACCTTTGTCCTGAACAGGGATCACAATCCTGCTCATGTAACATTCTGTATGTTGAAAGATTAGAACACATTCTTTTAATCATACCATCTTGTTTTTAAATAGCTTTTGATGCTATTGTTTTAGTAAAGCTAGTTGTGATGATTACATTCAGGGTACAGGAAAAGCCTATCTTTAAATGACTGCAGTCAGTATCATTTGCCAGAAATGAGTTTGTCCCAGGATGAGTTATAAATGCCACTTTAAATTATAATAAGGTGTTTATTGCCAGGAAATCCCCTCTTTTAAATGTTCTCTCTTTTTTTTAACACAAATTCCCACTTTTCTCTCCCCAAAACAACTGATGATTGTGGTTGGTCCAAAGATTATTAGTCTGCATATGCTAATAGTTCATTAAAGTGATAATTACCTGACTCAAAAGTAAAATAATATGCAGATTACAGAGTAGTAAATCTAGTTGAACAAGCAGATAGCCATGAGAACACTGTGATCTTGAAAGACAGATAGTAGTGTAAAATATTTGGAATTTTTTTGAATATTCTGATAGTTTCTAATCTGAGAAGCTAGATTTAATGTTTATAGTATGACTGCAAGGTGAAACACACACCTAGAGGTGTATTATTCTGTAACAGCCTATGCAGGATTGATGCTCAGCAGTAGAACAGATTGCCATACATAACCAAATGTTGGTAGCTAGAGCCACGTTCTCCACATGCTGCAGCACGGAGGAGAGTCCTTTAGACTCAGCTCCACTTGTTTCCACTCCCACTAGCATTTTGCCAGCTTGCTCCTGAAGAGTCTATGGCAAACATAAAATGCAGAAAAGAAACCAGGAAAGCACAGTAGAGGGCTTACGGTAAACAGTTAGGTGTCCCTTAGGTTTTTTATCTCTAAGTGAGACGTGTATTATTTTTCTTCGTTAAAATGCCCCAGGTATACTGTAAACTTTGTAACAGTTTGAAGGGGGAACTTTAGCCTAGTCCCTGACTGCAAAGACTGAAAGTAAAAATTATTACCATTGGATACAAAAGAAAAATAATGATAAGGTTTATATAATTCATTTGGTTGCTAATGGGTTTATAGAGTAGAGGCATAAACAGTTTGTTTTCTCCTTTCTTCTTCTGTCACTTCTGCTTGCAACTTCTCTCTCTCTCTTCTGTGGCCTTGCCAGGGTATCTCTGTTTTGACTACTGTGTGAGGTCATGGGAATGAGGGAGGGAGTGGGGAAGGAGGTGAACGATCCTCCTGGATCCATCCAGGGGGATCTGAGGAGTTTCTGTGTCATTTATAAGTTGTAAATATATGTATTTTGTACATATATTGTATATTTTGTACATATTAACTGTATTTCATATTTTTAGATTTTTAGTTTGCTGTGAATATAGCTTCATTTGCTTCCATACCAAACTGAGCTAGTCTGGCAATTTATTTTGGGGGAGGGAGAGTTTCTCCAAATTAGTTGGGGGTTAATATCAACCCACCACAAACTGGAAGGAAGGTGTTAATCTTATTTTTCACAGACAGTTCAGATGTATGTGGCTATTGTCCTAAAGCAATCAAACAAAGTAGTAAATATCTCTGGGTTTTTTTTGCCTCTGTCTCATGTAGTACTGCTGCTGCAATTACCTCTGTGTATTATGTGTACTGCGCTATATATGCTGCATGGAGGTTCACATTTTTTTTAGCATGCTGAATATGTTAATTTCATTCTTATTTTGAACATATAGGAAAGCATCCCTGATGTCATTAGGAAGAGTTTGTGCAACACAGTTTATTCCCTATCAGAGATTAAAGAAAAAAAAACAGAGGAAATCAAGTCCTTAATACAATAGGTATCAGTCTGGTTGAAAATCTCATCTGATCATACAGACTAGCACTAGAAAAATCGTCCTGGTTCTGAGTACTGATCCTGACCATGACTACAAGTATGTTTTTTTCCTGCCCACCCCTTAAACAGTCCACATTGAGGCTACCACTGTAACTTGCTAAAAAAAAAAAAAAAAAAAAAAAAAAAAAAAANAAAAAAAAAAAAAAAAAAAAAAAAGTCAAGAAAGCTAATACTTCTTCCTGAAATATGTTCTGAAAAATCAGATCAACTTGTCCCTAAATATTTGGGTAAATATAATAAATACTGTAGTCTGTGGCAACTTGGTTTGTGTGATACTGATGACTTTTGGCCATGTTTTTATTTCTCCACAGTCAGTAACTGCATAGGCAGTGATCTTGCAAGGTACTTTTCTGGCATGAAAATCACAATTTCAGTAACTGTTCATCATTGGGTTGTGGTTTTCTGGCAGCAGTTGGGAGAAACTGGCAGGAAAAGCAAGTGAAGTACTACAGTGGCTGCTCACTGGCAAGCAAGATTACCCTACCCGGCCTTGGATGGGACAACTGATTAAGTCCTGAGCACTTACACATCAGAAAGGCTTCTGGCAGTGGGACCTGAGGTAGGACAAGTAAATACTTTACATCTTCAGTTCTTCCTGCTGAAGTAGAATAGCTGCTGCAATCAGAATAGCAAAGACTTAAAATCTGTTGAAGACACTACACGAATGTTTATGGACAGCTATTTAGTTTTGCAATGCTCAAGAAAGGAAAACCTGATATGCAAAGAGATACAGGAAATTTGTGACATTGAAGTCCTTCATGGAGGACACCGTAGACTGTCACATACCCTCAGTGACTCATGTAAGAATAATCCTAACTTAGCTTGTATAGCTTTTCAACTGAACTTCTGCAATGTTTCTAGTGGTGAGAAACAAAATGATAAGTAATGGCAATATTCAGGATCTCATTAACCTGGTATGCCTGGAAAATAACTAAGTAAAATAAATTTTAAAAGTCTGAAAGTTGTTACCATCTTTAAGACCTTTCAAAATTATTTCAAAAGAAAATAAAAATTTCTCAGCTACTAAACTGAATTCACAAGACAGTACCTTAATTTGATCTCTTCCCATGCCTTTTTACTTTTCTTGGTTCTTACTGTACGCCAGAGATCTATATGATTAAGGCCTGCAATCCAAAGGCAGTATCAAGGACATCATTTGCAGTGTACATCCTGAGAACATTGCATTCTTTTGTTTTTAAAATTCACCCTCCCATTAAGCTTTCCTCCATTCCTTGAAACAGTTGTGATGCTGCAAGGCCAGAGATCACTTTTAGCACCTGCATTGCTCTGTTAACTACTGACATCCATTAGCATATCTTTCAGTCTCTGAATATTAAAATAAAAGCCTCTCCAGCCAAGTTATTGCTAGTCATCTTCTGGAAATAGCACCAGAAACTGCCTGAAGGAACACAGGTGCTACAGAGCTACTGGTAGCTGAAAAGACAGCCCCAGCAAGGGTCTGAAGGTGATTACTGGCAAGGATATAAGAATGAAAAAAAAAAATATTGGGGAAAAAGAAGGACCATCTAATCACAATAAGTGGACAACTTCAGATGACAGATATGGAAAAACATAGAAGAAAAAGAAACACAGTGGAGCACAATGGACTAAACTTTTCCCAAGTATACCTCCAGCTGGCTTGCCAGTGTCTGGTTGTCACAATATGCTCAACGGGGAAAGAAAGAAAGAAACAAAATAAAGTATAAAATCTTCCCTGGATCATAGCACATTGGTTTTGCTGGATAAATCAGCATGCTTCTAAAATACTGTTCTTTGAGATAAATTACTTGTTACTGCAAATCCAATATCAAGCTATGATTCTTTCCATTTTT
The DNA here is from genome assembly GCA_013399975.1 of Indicator maculatus. Classification (NCBI taxonomy): domain Eukaryota; kingdom Metazoa; phylum Chordata; class Aves; order Piciformes; family Indicatoridae; genus Indicator; species Indicator maculatus. The sequence goes on along the minus strand of VXBD01005632.1, from coordinate 11,196 downwards.
AACATTTCTAAGTCTATAAATATTTTCTTGTGATCACAGTAAAGAGAGGTTCTAGGAATGTTTGTAGCTGTATCACTGTGGAAATGAGGTATGTGTGTACATATGTGATCACTCCTTCTTTAGAGTAAAAGCCTGCATTATCTGTGCAAGCTTATGGCTAATTATTCTGCATCAGATAAGAATGTCTTATTCCTATCCACTACTTCATACATTCCTTTCATATAGTTGCACATAGCAGGCTGTAAAGAAGGTTTTATGAAGCCAATAATACAGATATAATTCTTGAGGAATTCCTTTTGGTTTGGATATATTTATTTTTCCAAACATTTTGTTTGAGAGAAAATGAGATTGCTATCTTCTGTTTCCTTATTTTTTTGCAGGAAAGCAAAGGGTTGTTGACTTCCTCTNCTGTTCTCTTTCTTAAGTCATTTGAAACACTGTCCCTGCTAGTTTTCTAAGTTTACTGCAATATACGCACAGGGGGAGGGAAAGGGACAGAGAGACAGAGATTGCCAACATGAGAGCAGGTAGGGAGTTTAGGGAAAGACTCCTTCCAGCTTCAACAACTGGTAAGTTAAGTAAAAATGCTTTTATAGTTAACTCTTTAGAATTACAATATGTATACTTTCTGTATTAAGAAAAGGCATTAATCAGACACACATTTAGCTGATAACTGTGTGCATTGACAAGCAGTGTATTAATGCTACAGATGCATGGTTTTCAGATACTGGTGATAATAGGAGACGGTTTAACCAATGCAGACAAAAGAAGTATTTTCCAGTGAGGCTGATAATATTAATAACATAATCTGCTGTGAATTTTGCTTATATGGCTTCTGCTGCCAGAATATTATTACAGGCATCGCTAACTTTATCCCGAATATTTCAAGAAGATTCACTGGGCTGTTGCTGATATAAAGAGAGAAGCTGTGTCATGTTCAAATTGATGTGTTTCAGATATCATCTGCCACTACTGAAGTCCACTCCAACCCACCAACCTGTGCTACAGTGGGGCTTATTTTTTCCTTCAAATTCTATTGTGCTTATGATTGTACATGTTTATCTCTATTCATCTGTGTATATGATTAGTCTGGGAACAGTGACATTAAAAACATAGTAAGGCAGTTCCAGTTTCTCACTCGGGGAAAAAAAAAAAAAAAAGTTCATGTTGTGTAGTATATAACTCCACCAAGGCTGATCATAGCATCAGTAATAGGATGGACTCAGATGTTTATTTGCTTTTTGCATTGTTATAGGTATCAACAATACTTGTCATGCTTGGTATAAAGTACCAGAATGATCAGAACTGGCACATAAAATGAGTAACTGAATGCAAGATTATGTTTCAGCTTTTGGAAGATAAAAATCCTGCCTATCCATGCTTTCATAAGGCCAGAATGCAGAGGTGGGGGGAAGAATTAGGACAGGTGTCCATTTCTCTGAATGAGAATTTGGTCATCTTCTGACCCAGTATTTCTTCAAGCTGCAACTCTCTGAAGCGCAGGGTCCTCTGCAGGGTGACCGCAGCCCAGACACAGCAGCTCCAAATGGCGGACCGTGGAGGTTGGGCAAGCAGCTCCAGCTGCCCTGCTCCTGCTCCCACCTGGGCTGCACTTCTGCCTTAGGACCGCCCTGTGCTCCTACTCCTCACTGAACCAGACAGTGGAAAGGATTTTCTTCCCCCTCTATCTGGTGTCTTTGTGCAAATTTTTCCATAGGAGGGAGTGATCTACCCCCAATTCAGCCTGATTTCTGGGTAAGTTGTAGATTCTCTTCACTTTAGAAGAATCAGATGTATCCTGCCAAGGCAGGTGGAAGTAACATGTTTCTTGAACTCTGTAGATTAATCTTGCATCTAGGTCTAGTTTGGTGCTGGTTATTAAGTCTATTTGGTTATACTTAAACCACAAGGAATATTCTGCAGGAAGCAAGTAAGTGCCAGACGTTGCCATGAAAACCACTTGCCACATCTTTCACTCAGGATACCTGGGTTTGTGTGACTAAATACTGACTCAAATTGAATAGGTGATTTAGACAGCTATTTTGACAGTTAAATGTCAAACATCTGGAAAAACACATTTTACTTCAAGTAAGAAGCAAAAGAGTCTCCTAAAAATTAAAAAAAAAAGAGAAAAGAAAAGAAAAGAAAAGAAAAGAAAAGAAAAGAAAAGAAAAGAAAAGAAAAGAAAAGAAAAGAAAAGAAAAGAAAAGAAAAGAAAAGGAAAGAAAAGAAAAGAAAAGAAAAGAAAAGAAAAGAAAAGAAAAGAAAAGAAAAGAAAAGAAAAGAAAAGAAAAGAAAAGAAAAGAAAAGAAAAGAAAAGAAAAGAAAAGAAAAGAAAAGAAAAAAAAGAAAAGCTTTGTATTTGTAGTGGCATTTTGCTCAAACTGCACAGTGTTAATCTAGATTGCAATCACGTTAAAGTTTTGTTCTGATTAGTTCAGAAGTCCAATTTACCATACATTTAAGAGCCAGATGGAGCCTTATGGTGCAGATTTTGCTTCTGAAGGTTCTAAACATTAATAAATTATTGATTTGGACATGTATATGATAGATTCTTTCTCTGAGTGATTGTCTGAAATACATAAATGTGTTTGTTCACATTCATAGCTGATGGGCAAAAACTGTACATGCTATTCTAAAACCTGTTACCCCACAGTGAGCAAACAGAAACAGCACTTTAAAAGGAATGCTTAATAATTCAACAGTAAAAAAATACATCTTGAATTTCTAACTTCATTCTTCATTTCACCTGCCAGGTTTACTTTTCCTTCAAAGAATAGATTGTTCAGAGAAACATTTGTGAAATTAATTTTCAGTTATTCTCAACATTACAAAAAAAAAAAAAAAAAAAAAAAAAAAAAAAAAAAAAAAAAAAAAAAAAGAAAAAACCAAGAATAGAAAGAGCTCTCTTTATTTCACATGAAATCTTACTGGCTCTGTTGCTAAGAGCCATATAGCACATATCAGTAATCAGTTATTGTATGTATTTTTCCAGAGAATTATTTAAGGCCATTTGTTCTCAATTACAACTGGGAAAAAAAAAAAAAAAGAGACAGAGATTTATCTTTTTAATTTTTTTTCCTGAAAATTAAACCAAAAAAGTACTACAATGATGGCAAAGATATCCCAGAAACAAGTTGTAGCGCATGGAAATCCCTAGTAAACAGGTCTAATGCACAAAACATAGAAACTGTCATTCTGTAAATGTTAAGTGCCTTTCTTTAATGGTGAAAACTGTTGAGAATGTGAGTTTTTGATCGAAATAGTAGCATTGATTTACGTTTTGATATCTATCATATACATTTTTGACTGGGAGACAATTTGAATCTTTGAATTTTAGGGAACTTTCCATTGTTTTTACACTTCTTCAAACAAGCACATGAAAAAGATGTGCCTTAGGACTATCTGGATACAGGACAGATACTGGTGGACTGAGAAGCATGGTGTGCATCTCAGAGATGAGCATGTTGATGTTTCTTTCAGGTGCAATTTCTAGTAGTGTCAGATAGACAGGTTTTAGAATGGGAGAAGCACAGGGGGATGAAACATGGTAGTAACCCAAGACATGCCTAGCATACAGAGGTAGAAGAGTATGGATTACTCATAGCGCTTAGGTTGTTTGCAATCTTTGGTATTGCAAAACCTCAAGGATACAGAAAGATATGTATCTGAGTGGACTGCTCCACACAGCCAGGCCACACAGCCAGGCATGTCAGCAGAACACCACCACAGAAAATAAATCAATCAAGGCTGCACAAGGTAATAGAATTTTTCTGTGGTCATGGTTTAAAGACATAAGCCAGGCAAAGACGTGCAGGAAAAAGAGGCTTCTTACTAGATGATATGAAAAGATCTGCATCTTCTGAGCGCTAACACATGTTTCCTTCAAACAGACCTTAGGAGTATGTCTGATTTTTTTTTTTTCTTTAGTATCTGTCTGGTGGGGGCTAGGTCTTCTTGCTTGGCTTTTAAAATACTAATGACCCAGTGAAAAATATTATTTAATCTTTGTTTTGGTTCCTCCCAAACTTAAGACTTTTGTGACTTCCTTTTCAAAACAAATCACTTTTTACTAACCTTGATAAGCAAAACACTGCACTTTCCTTCTAAACCAACAATGTTTAATGCATTGTAAAGACTGCTACTGTTGCTGGAAGTAATTAGGCTAAGTAATCATATATTAAAGAAAATATTTTCATGCTTTGAAGATTATGGAAAGAAATTATGTGGATATTATTTTTTATTATTTTTTCTCTTTATTTCCTTCTCTGTATATTAGAAAGGCATATTATTACTTATCTGAATGAATGACAAAAAAACCCCTATTCTTACTTGCTCTTCCCTCCCTCTTCTACTATGAAAGCTACATCACTGATTTATTTTCCTTTTGCTTTGTGGGTTTGTATGAATTCATGTGATACAAAATAAAAAACTTAGGATAGAAAGTGTGCTTCCTGAAAACCTGCTTTCCTTTTGCAAATAGTCATAAAAAGTAAACCCCAATACTTCCAGCTTTCCAGCCGGTTACGCTCAACATTAGAATTCAGAGAACACTGAAAAAGCAGAAAATGTTAATTGAATCTGAAGATTCATTTAATTACAAAAAGCTACAAGGTAAACTGAGATTCATACATTGATAGCATCACTTTCCTTTGATGCATTAGAGGACGGTGCAACTGCTCTGAAATTGAAAACAAGGCTATGAGAATGGTCATACATTTTTGGGTGTTATTCTTACATGAAGCTGTGCTATAAGGAATAATGATGTATACCAGGCAGGCATAATCCATGCAGTGCTCTGGAGGTGTGATTGAGGATAGAAGCTATCTAATTTCTGTGTGTGGAAAAGATTTTGCAGAGTGGTGTTCCCAGGGTGAAGGAGCAAGTATGGTGGCTCTGGGATGGCAGCAAGTACCTCTGCCTGTTCTCAGGGAGCAGTTTATTCTGACACCAGGCCCAAGTGTGTTGGCTAGGAGGGGCAAGATGACTTTCAGTCCTCCTCTTTACTGGTTTGTTGTTGTTCCTGACTATGCAAAAGCCACTTAAGATTTAGTTTTCTCTCTGAGGTGCTTCCTAAAGCAAATTTTTTCAGCTCCAGGAAAAAATAATTTGAAAACGTTATTTGAAAAGACGGTGTCTTTTATACTGTACTTGCGAGTAGCACAAAATTTTTTCATCTATTTTTTTCTTAAAAGTATTTAGAATACATGTGTAATCAAAACAATATTAGGAGGTGAGAAGGAAAGAGGTGGCTGGTTCATAGAGCTTCTATCAAGTTCTAAGCCACATAGAACTTGTTTGAACTATCTGGGAGGCACCAGCCCATGCTGGGTCAGTTCCCTAGTGCAGGTTTCTCAAGCTATGAATGTCCTGTATTTGCCCAAAACTGTTGTCCATTGATAGGAATTCCAGAAAACTGTAGAGAACCTTCTGGAAGACTAAGTTTAGAACAATTTGCTTGTGGGTTTACCAGAAGCTAAACTCATCCATTTGCAAAAGTGTAGGAAAATATTTTTTCCACAGTACCACAGCAAAGAATCACATCAGCATGAATGTTATATTCAAGTATTTTTCTGTGTAATACTGCACTCACAATAGGAAGTCACCAAATTTTCCAGAATAATTTTATATGTCTCTAGGTGGAATTTTGTCAGGCTGCTGTAGATGCAGTCACATACATCAGAGAAATGGTAGACTGGCTGCTTCTTTATATCCTCTTCCCTCTGACAGAAAAATCAAAATACTGATTAAAGCTTTTTGATCTCAGTATGTCAATTTCTTTTTTTCATGTCCCACAAAAAGGGGCTTAAGCCACAGGCAATAAAAATTCAATTGAGCAGGCTCCACTGGAGTCTGTAGGCAAATGTTCAGGAGAGAGGATTTTCAATAGCTCATTCATTACTAGACAGAAAAAACCACATGAACAGGCACCCAGTGGAAGGTGATGGACATGGTTAGGACAGTAAGTCAGAGCAGAATTCACAGGACTAATTATTTCCTGGGTAATGTCTCCCTGCTCTTCCTCCCAAATCATAGCAATAATTTCTATCAAGTCTTCCAGGCTTTTGTACAGGGCATTTGACCTATTTTCCAAGGAGAAGATGTGAATAGGGATGAAGAGGGCAGGGAATGATTGGAGGAGTCAGGACAGGGTGTGGGGTTGGCAGAGATTGAGAGAAGAAGTTATATTAATACATAAGGTTGTTTTTTTAAACTTCATTTTATATTGCTGGGTGGCCATTTTGTTGTGCATTACAGTAAAAGTGGTTTGACGTTTGGAGGGTTTTTGTTTTGTTTTCTTTTCTTTTCTTTTCTTTTTCTGGTGACAAAAATTTGAACTAAGTTAGTACCTGGAACAAGCATTTGGAATCACTAATGCTGAAGGATTAGTAGTACCACAGTGGTTTGAGAACTCTTCAAAATTTTGAATTTCAAACTATGTTGAGTTTCTTCTCCCTCTACTTTTTTTTCATCCCTTTAGCAAAATAATTTTTTATTTGTTTGTAGCTCTAGTGTCCATTCCAATATGTGCTTATGACATTTGGCTAAGTCTTAGCTGTCATTCCCACTCTGTATGCTAGTCTACTGAATTCATTAAAACTGGCATTTTAAATCTGTTTCAGTTTAAAAATAATTCACCTCAAGAATTCTTTCCTGTTAGCTGATTTACTTAGAGATTTGTTTTTCAACTCGTCAGAATCACAGAAGCAATATTTGTTATACATTTCATATATTCCTCAGTTATGGTAACAAATAAATGTTTGTTTTAAAAACTTTCTCGATTTTAATATAAACAATTAAGATATATAATAATTAATAATATGCAACGTTCATTTTGGATACCAGAGAGGAAGAACATGTTATTTTTGCTGTTCATTTGAGGAGAAAATTCATGTTTGGCATTTCAGGTGAAGTGCAAAGCCAGTGAGAAAGTTATTTTAAATTATTTCTTTGTGGGTGCTTCACATGATCACTAAAAAATACCATTTTATACTGGAACTGAAGAACTGAGCAGATTTCTCTTTAAATGAAATTTAGATTTTTTAAAATGAACCCTCATTTGAAAGCAATTTTGAGATAGATGTAAAGGTAGTAATTTTTCAAAATGATAAATACATATTCAGCATGTTTTCAGTGCTTTAACACAGGTTTTATGCTATGTCAGGTTGGTAAGCAGAGACCCCTAATCACAGCACAAAGGTATCTACAAGTAATTTCCTCTAGTGTCTCAGTAATTTACCTCCAGAGCCATTTTAAACTCTGTCTCATTCCTCATGACCATTTTCTTTTTCTTTTTATCCACAGAATAAACCCAGTGGTTTTCCAAGGAATGGCACTGACATCTCTAATTCCTTTTTGGTGTTCCCTACCAAACTTATGTTCAATACCTAATTCACTACAGAGCCAGTTTAATCACAAGTAACAGGGCTTAATAGGCATTTATCAATATTTTCAGTCAAGCAGCTTGTTCAGCAAGAAACCTCCTCAGACATGGGCTGAAATCAAATTTATTCATCTTCCTAAACAAAATAAAGAAGATGTCATCTGGTAATCACTTTTAATGACCTGGACACCAAGTGTTCATTATCACATATGTTTTTCCTAATTCAGTTTCTGGATGAAATTCTCTTCTTTCAGTTCTCACAAGATGTATCATGTCTTACTGGAACACACGTTACCTACCACTTAGGTAGCCTTCAGTTTCACTCTCAGTTTTGAATTGTGTGCAACAAAGAATTGGAGAAAAATAAATGCAAACCCCAACAGTCCTGATGAAGACAATATACTCCCCTATGTTTCAGTTAAGCTGCAATTTCATTAAAAACTAACCCATTGTGGAGACTTTCTATGGGGACTCTCCTATACATCCTCTTCTCCAAATGTAGGTGCACCTTTTACTTGATGCTTTCCATTCAGAAGTACCTATTGCTTTACCCATGCAATGTCCAGAAAGTGCAGTCAATGGTGTAGGAGGGTGCCAGCATGGTGGCTTGAAGAACTAGGGCTGAAGGTGGCCGTTAGCTACCCTTTAAGATAACAAACAGGTGGGAGGAGATGAGACCATCTCTCTGGCTTCTGCAGAGGTGATAACGACGTTGGGACTGCAGTAGGAAGGAAAGCTCAATCTATTTCCTTTTTAAAGGTCACGAATGCCAGTGAAAGGTTTATTCTCAAAACAAACAGCCCAAGCAGGACAGGTTATGGAAGGGCATGCTTTTTTTGATCATGTGTGCTATCCATAATTCCATTATTTGTTTGAAAATAATACCGTGATACAGCTCAAACCCCCTCTATCTCCACTTCACTCTATAGTGTTTAAAGGTTGTGCTTTGTAGATGGAAAGATTATGTAAAAAACGTTCTTTCAAGAACTCCACACTCTATTTGATATTACTATTTTACTACCAGCTCCTTCTTTGCAGTACTTATTTGTCCTTCTGTTCACTCTGTCTCTTATAATATCCGTATAGTTAGGAAAAAAAATTCTAAAACTGCATTTGTGTTATGTGATAATTATCCAGGGGAAAAGTTATTTAATTCACAGAATTCCTATGGTGCCAAAAATGTGCTATTTTAATTTGCAGTGGCAGATACTGAAGTTGACAGGAAACAGGGATGGAGTGATAGCACTTCTATAAACAGTGATTAAAGTGACTCCATATATTACTTTATAAAGGCAGGGGCAGATTCATGGTTCCAGCCTTGGACATGAAAGCTCCTTTATACATTTAAGGAAAAGGAAGAATTTTGTCTTATTGCCAAATCCCAAATTTTGTTCTCAGCTACACCCCAGATTTTTCATAAAGGTTTCAGTACAGTGCAGATTATGACAGGGAGAGATTAAGGACAGTTACTTAGGAGAAATTACTTCCATTGTTTGATTGAGTAATTAACTGAGATATCCAACCCACTCTTAATTCCAGTAACTAGGGAGGGTAGGAACAAATTGCATTTCCACCCAGCCTGCTGGCACCAGTTAGGCTTTGCACGTTTGAAGCTTTGGCCAGTCTAGTCTCGTCAGCTTTGAAGTCTGAGCAGGGCCTGAAACCTCAGAGTACCTATGCCCAAATGCTCTCTCGGGTACCCAATCCTGTAAAAATATTTATTTGAAACTGAGTGCAGACAAATAACATCAAATTCATTGTAAAATGCAACGGCTGCAAAGTGGAAGATTTAGAGTAACTTTCATCCTGCTCTTTGAGTTTGGACCCATATCTCTAGCCTCTTAAGAGAATTCCCTTCCTAGAGCCTGTGAGGATCATCCTACTCTCCTTTGACTAGAGCTGGGCCATGGTGTGGATGAAAATGCAAGTGCTAAGGGACAGAAAGCTGAGAGAAGTCAGATAGGGTAGTCAGGAGGTGCAGATTTCATCCCTCTGGAGACAGGTCTGGTCTCCCCAGAGTCAGATGTAATTTCTCCAGGTTTACTGAAAGTTAAAGGCACTTCAGCTTCCTGAATGTTGCATTAAGAGTTTGACTTCTGTCTCATGCTCCTTTCAGTTTGTTCTGCCTCGTAACTACTCTGTGCTGTGCCAAAGCTCCAGAAGAGACTGAGGGTGAACTACGAATTTGCTAAAGTACATCCTCAGCCTAAACTCAGTCCTGTATTCATTTCTTGGTAACCAACTCTCATCAATCATCCTTGCATTTTTGTTTTCCTTTTAAAGCAGGCAAAACTAGCTTGGGGTACTTCAGAAAATCTCTTCCTGACATGAACAAAAGAGCACCTTCAAAAGCAGCCCAGTATTGCACATTGGCTAGCTGCTTGAGGTAACAATTTACCCCTGCATATCCTCCAAATTTCTATTCATATTATGAATGTATTTTTCTTTCCTGTTTTGGTGGAAGAAAAAAACCCCAACAAAACAAAACAGAAAAAGAAAAAAAAAAAAAGAGAAACACTGTGTTTTAAAAAACCAATTAAGACTATGCAGTTAAAGTGTTATCAGCAAAAATGATCCAGCTTCAGAGTGGCAAAATAATGGCTTCTCAGGTTGGGAGATTTTGAAGCAGTACAGAGTCAGCTGTTTACGGACCTGGTGTAGAGACAGAAAGGGAAACATGAGTGAAATAACCTGCAGTACAAATGTGTTCCACTTGACTTTAAGGAGAAGAAATAGAAGCGTTTCAGGGAGAGGTAGATTGAGAAGAGTGTGGGTGGGCATCTCCCCTGTACAGTGCAGCTTTCACTGCTCTGACTCCTCTCTAAATCTCTGAAAGTACAAGATCCTCCATCAAATCACTCAGAGATATCTCATTCTCCAGCACACAGTACTATCTCTGTATGCCACTCAGCCCACAAGTGTTTTACATTAAATAACTTTTATCCGCATCCATCCTTCATGGACTAAGAAAAAAAATCAGAATGTAACATCTTTGGATCAGTAAGCTCTGAGCCACAGACATCTGGAGGCTTGAAGACAATGCTGGCAAGTTGTCATGATAATCTCCCCAGTTCCTTATATTCTTCACAAGAACACTATCTTGAGTTAGTCACACTAACTAGTTTGGGCTGATACGTCTGGTTTTCCATGCTCCTCTAACTCAGCAGCATCTCTGTTTTAGGCTACACTTGGCAGGTTTCTGTGAATGAAAAGAGAAAAGCAAGAGTTTAGGCCAGAGCCCACCCTGCTGTGGGCATAGAGGGTGCAGGGCTATGCTGTGGACCTCGAAGGTAAAGATCAGCAAGTAGTTATTCCTTTTCCCATTTCTCTCCACTCAAAGCAGCCTTGAAATCCTTGTGCATACCAGAGGATGAGGCAGGTGGAGGTGTTCAAAGATATGTAATCTTTGTCCCCTTACACACTTCTAGAACAGACAGTTTGCTGTGCTTTTCAGCATCCCACCATGTGTAGCTGTGGTTTGTCACAACTTCGTGTAAGCAGCTAACACTTCAGAGCCTGTAGACTTATCCACTTTGTTATCTAGGCTTGCCTGACTGTTTCAGCCCACAAAATAGAGAAGCAGAGAGGGAGTGAAACACAGATGGAACAGAGAAGTGAAGAAGGAAGAAAACAAAAGAGAAAAACTAAGAAAATTCACAAAGAGGAAGAAAAAAAAAAAAAAAAGGAGAAAGGAGGGTAAGAAATAGAGAAATGAAGAGCCAAAACAGTAACAAGCCTAAGTTGTATTGAAAGGGCATTTTGTATGTACACTGAAATGACTAGAGATCACAGTATCACAGTATATCAGAGGT
>VXBD01005628.1:110025-134386 GCA_013399975.1 Indicator maculatus | reverse complement strand
TTCCTGGGCAACCTGTTCCAGTGTTCCACCACCCTCACAGTACAGAACCCAATCTAAATCTGCCCTTCTCTAGTTTGAAGCCAATGCCCCTTGTCCTGTCACCACAGGCCTTTGTAAACAGTCTCTCCCCATCCTTCCTATAGGCCCTGCTCAGGTACTGGCAGGCTGCTATCAGGTCTTCCCTGAGCCTGCTCTTCTCCAGGCTAAACACCCCCAGTTCCCTCAGCCTCTCCTCATGGAGCTTGTGCTCCAGACCCATCCCCAGCCTTGTTGCCATTACACTATGGAGGCAATCAAGTCTCTGAGCCTTCCATGGAACCCAGCTCTTCATGACACCTGCAGTTTCTTTGTCCATTCTGAAGCCATCAGTGCTGGTACCTTTTCATTCCAGTTTCTAACAAATACATGTGACACCAAGTCAAACACCTGACAGAAGTCATATGTGGGTTGCATCAACATCTTCGCCTTCTCCTTCTGTAAAATTACTTAAAAAGCAAAGGTTCATGAGATCTCCTCTCCATAAGTGAATTTTCCATCTTGATTGTCACTAACTACGCCATGCCCTTTAACTCCTACATCATCTCCATATTGTGCACTGCATTGTTTCTCCCTGGGCTACAAAACCAGAGCAGCAGGCCAAGAAACCTTTGTACCACCTCATTCACATCTGACAACACCAGGGTCACTTGCACAGAATCCCAGAATCAGAATTGATTGGAAAAGCCCTCTAAGATTAAGTCCAACCAGCAACCCAACACCACCATGGCCATCAAACCATGTCCCCAGGTGCCATGGCCACACATTTTGTGAACACCTCAAGGGATGGTGACTCCATCACCAACCAGGGCAGCCTGTTCCAACCCCTGACCACTCTTGCAGAAAAGAAATTGTTCCTCATGTCCAGCCTAAACCTCCCTTGGTGCAGGCCATTTCCTCTTGTTCTATCACCTGATGCAACGAGATCCAGTTCTTGGATTTCCCTAATGCCCCCCCCAAACCCACTACACGTGACCATTTATAGTCCAGAGAGCTCTTCAGCCAGATCTGTTCCAGTTCTTGGATGGAACCCATCAGAAGTTGCTGTCTCAGAAGATCTGACATTAATAGCAGCTGTTAAAAATCCTACTCGCTTACTGTTGGAGTGGGAAGTGTTTCATCATCCTCATATGACAGAAATACATCACCTGGCTTGTGCCCAACAGCAAACAGAAATATTTACTGAACACTGCTGCCTAGGCTCTGTTTTCATTGATGATTTGACCATGGCCATCTAGTAACAGACCAGGAGAACTTAATTCCTTTAATTCCCAACACACTGGAAAAACTCTTTCTTCTTCTCAGCTTTGCTGGCCACAGACTTTCCCTTGCATTCTTTTGCTTATCAGTGTCTGATGGACTTGAGCTCTCTGTCCATGCTCATCACTATCCACACTTCTCTTTCCACGTGCTGTAGCTCATGGAAGGGACCTCCAAAGGTCACCCAGTCCAACACCCTGCAATCAGCAGGGACATCCTCCACTAGATCAGGTTGCTCAGAGCCTTGTCCAGCCTCACCTTGAGTAGCTCCAGGCATGGGCCTCAGCTACCTCCCTGAGCAACCTGTTGCAGTGTTCCAGCAGTCTCCTGGTAAAGAACTATAAAACCAGGAGCAGCCTAGTCAAACACCCCCTCAGGCATGCCTACAGCCTTAATGTGAGGTCCCAGTTGCTGGGGTTTCCATACACAAGGTGGTTGCTCCAGAAAAAACATCTTCCGGTGTTCTCCACTCTCCATGAAAACTTTTTTTTTTTGCCCACTTAAATCCCATCTCTCCATTTTCTCTAACTCGAGAATCTGTTTGTTCTTGGCCTGCACAAGCCCTGGATACCTGCAGGATGTTATTCTGCACCCACTCAGCCAAGTTTTCATAGTTCTTCCAATTTGTCTCCAAAACCAGCACTGTGTGACTCACAGAACTGCCTGGCTGGAAGAGACCCTCAGATCAAATCCAGCCAGAACCAAACATCTCCTTGTACACAGCTATTAGTCCATGGCCCTCCACACCTCATCCAAATGGCTTTTAAATGCCTCCAGGGACGGTGGCTCTGCCACCGCCCTGGGCACCCTGGGCCAGTGCCCAAAGACCCTTTTGATGAAGAAATTGTTCCTCATGTCCAACCTAAGCCTCCCCTGGGGCAACTTGAGGCTGTTGCGTCTTGTCCCATCACTTGTTCCTTGGGAGGAGAGACCAAGCCCCACCTGGCTCCAACCTCCTTCCAGAGACTTGTAGAGAGCAATGAGGTCTCCCTTCAGCCTCCCTCGTCTCCAGTTCTTTTTCTTCCAGTTCCCTCAGCTGCTCCTCACAGGACACAGCTTTGCTGCCCTTCTCTGGACCTGCTCCAGCCCTTCAATGTCCTTCTTGGAGTGAGAGGCCCACACTTAAAAGCCACAACTGCAGTAACACCACACATAGCTCCCACAGACTGCAGAGCAGGACCTCTCTGCCACCACTCCACATGTCCCTGCAGCCCAGCAGCAACCCAACCCAAACCCTTCTGCAGCTCTGACCCAGACCTTTTAACACTAAGAGGGCTCCAAGCACCATGCCTAGCCTGGGTCCAGCTCCACAGGCTCTGTGTGTGTGTTTGTTTGTGATTTTGTGAATAGGGCTGCTCAGCACGTTGAGTCCTCCCCACGGGGGTGCTGTGCTGGAGCCCATTGGCTCACTGGTCCCTGAAGGAAACATCTGCACATTCCAGACACATTTTGTAAGGGGAGTGAAACCCATCCTTGAAGTGAAACTTTACAGCCTGCACAGCACAAAGCAACGATCGCTGGCAGAGGGCAGTGGAAAAGTAATGTTTAAAATATTATTACAGGGAAGAGGCTGCCAGAGACTCAATCATCTGAACGTGGCTCTGGAGCAGGGGCACTGTGTTATGTAATGCTGCTCCAGCCCCAAGCCCGGCTCCTCTCCAGCCCTTTCATAGTGCCCAGCTCTCTCCCAGAGCCTGGCTCCTCTCAGGCCCCATCCCAGTGGCCAGCTTCTCTCCAGCCCTGTCCTGGAGCTTGGCTCCTCTCCAGCCCTATGCCAGTGCCAATCTTCTCTCTAGCTCCATCTTGGCATCCAGATGCTCTCCAGCCCTGTCCCAGTGCTCAGCTCCTCTCTAGCCTCATCCTGGTACCTGGTTCCTCTCCAGCCCTGTCCCAGTGCCCAGCTCCTCTCTAGCCCCATCCTGGCACCTCGTTCCCCTCCAGCCCCATTTTGGGGGCCTCTCCAGCCCTGTCCCAGTGCCCAGATTCTCTGTAGCACCATCCTGGTGCCCAGTTCCTCTCTGTCCCAGTCCCAGTGCCCTGCTTCCCTTTCCTCACCAAGAGCCAGGGGACACCAAGGGTCTCAACACCTGCTGCCCTGCCACACTACCACTGGCCATGAGGACAAGCACCACCTTCTGTGAGGTCTCTCAAGAGATCTCACCCAGGCCTGGTGGCCACATTCCTTGCTGGTGCCCAATTTCTTCTAGTATTAAACCAGACTCCAGGACAGCCACAGACAAGGGGTTTCTCAGTCACCTCTACAGCAAAGCAAGCACCACGAGAGATGGAGAGAAGCTTGGCTGCCTCCTACCATGGCCTGCAGAGGAGGGAAAACTACAGGTCTGCTGGTTAAACCCCCTGGCACTGGTCTGCAGCCAAGCTGGTCTGCTCCTGAGGGCCAGGGGACAGGTTATCTGCACAGGATCCTTGCCCCACACTGTGCACTGATTTCAAACTCACAGGAGTCAAATATGATAAAAATGCAACTGACATTCAAAAAAAACAACACAAGCCTCCAAAGGAAAGCACGAACACAAACAGCAGAGGATGCAGACACAGCTATGGGAGAGGAAGGAACAAAACGTTTGGCAGCCTGGAGAGCTGGAGGAAGAGAAGTGGAATGAGTATAGAAGGGGAACAAGTCCAGTGCCACAGTGACCAGAGAATCAGAGTCACCTGGGATGGCAAACACCTCAAAGATCCTTGTGTCCAACCTTCACCTAACTCTGCCAGGTCTGATGCTAAACCATGTCCCTCAGCATTGTATCTCTGCCTCTTTCAAACACCTCCAGGGGTTTCAACCACCTCCCTGGGCAGCCTGTTCCAGGCCTTGACAACACTCTCAGGGAAGAAGTTTCTTCTCCTGTCCAACCTAAACCTCCCCTGGAGCAACCTGAGGCCATTTCCTCTTGTCCTGTCACTTGCTCCTTGGGAGAAGAGATCAACACTCACCTGACTCCAGCCTCTTCTCAGGGGTTCTAGAGAGCAATGAGGTCTCCCCTCAGCCTCCTCCACACTAAACACTCACAGGTGCTGGTTCCTAAAGAACATCTCCTTCCCCTTCCTGGCTCACTTCCATGCTCCCTGGATCTCTGGATATTATACAGACTGGGTTAGGTTGGAAGGACCTTGAAGCTCATCGAGTTCCAAACCCCTGCCATGGGCAGGGACACCTCCCACCAGCCCAAGTTGCTCAAGGCCTCATCCAGTCTAGTCTTAAACACCTCTAGGGATGAGACATCCACAGCGCCCCTGGGCAGCCTGTTCCAGTGCCTTTGGTCTAAAACTCCCTTCCTCATGCTTAAAGCTCTCTCTTAGCTTCTCCTCTCTGTCATTTGGATGAAAATTAGGAGGCTGCTGGCCTCCAGCCCTCTCCCTGGTGCATTTTCTGCTGGGCTCATTTATGGAGAGCCTGTGGGAAGAGGCATCAGCTGGCAAATCGATGGCTTAAACCCAAATATCCTGTGTTTGAAATCAGACAGACAGACAGGCAGACAGACACTCTGCCCTTAACTGGGCTTTCTTGTTCCAATACATGTTACCAACTACAGAAACAATCTGGGACTGCTCTTTCCAATGCCTAAATATGTGTTTCATTAGAGGATCCAGACAGCAGTTCTGCAGGAGTTGCTGTGTCTACCAGCTACAAAAAACACTTCATACAATCACACAATCCTAGAATTGTTTGGGTGGGAAGAGATCTTAAAGATCATCCAGTTCCAACCCCCTGCCATGGGCCAGGACACCTCCTACTAGAGCAGGTTGCTCAAGGCCTTGTCCAGCCTGGCTCTGAGCCCCTCCCGGGAGGGGGAAACACTGCAGAACCTACCTAAATGTCTGCTTTACACCCTGGCCTGCTGGGCAATAACAGATTTAGAATCAAGCCTAGAGGTTTCCTCTCTTTAAGGGAAAAAACAACCAAACCAACCCCAAGGCTGATTAATTAATCCACCCAAACCAAGTGGAGGTCTGAGCAGAGGCAGAGGTGCTCTGGAGGCAGGAGGGTCTGCACTTCGGGTGGTCTCCACGCACCACAGTTCCTTCTGAAGCTGGAGATAACATTATTTCCACAATTCCCAGGGAGAAAGGGCTTCCAGTTTGTTCTGTTGTAAACATCCCCATCATTCAAAGTCAGGCCATGGAGCCCTACCAGAACAGAAACACTCATGGAATTCATTAAACAGCAACTTTGCTTGACATTCTGTGCCATAAATCACAGGGCACAGTAAAAACCCAGAGCCAGCCTGCTCTGCAACTGGACAGACAGAGAAGAGGGACCTGGTTTAAGAGATGCCAAAGGACAGGCCTGCCCTTAATCCCTGAGTTCTGCTGCTGAGATGAGCTCCCCTGTATGCTTTCCAGTGTGGCTGTTTGGGTTGGAGGGCTCTGCTCGGAGTGTGTTTGGAGCATGTTCACTAAATATCCTTAAACATCTTCCTTCTGCAAACAAAAAACAATCAGAAACCAATAGAGACCTACTGGTTCCAGGGCAAAATGCATCTGCATGTTTCTGGCATTAATGATGTGTGGTTGGGTTGCTTCCTTTTAGCATTAGAAAGTCTTCTGTGATGCAAGCAAAATATTTCTGCTCCAAAAAATGCTGATCTTAGAGGCCCCAAAGTAGGTACAAAGGGAAATGTGCAGCTTGCTTGGGCCTCAACAGGGTCCCAGGCTCTGCAGCAGAGCTGCTACTTCTGGAAGGCCTTGTGATAGGCTTGGGAAAGAGTGACCTATTTGTCCCCTGCATAACGTCATCTGAGGAACATCTCTCTGCTCTTGCAGTGGAAGAAGAGCCAACAGGTCCTGCAGTGGAAGAAGAGCATTAACCTGCCCTGGGCCAAACTGAGGCTCTATATGGATACTCTTGAGAGTTTTGGTAAACATCCTTAGTAATCTTTCAACAGCACAGCAATGTTGGGAAGTATCACGCTCATAAATCAGCCCTTATAACAGCTCTGCTAGCAGAAAGAACATCAGCCCAGTTCTGGAGGCACATCGAGGCTCAGAGAGCAGCATCACTTCTCAGGATTTATGGTAGACACAAAGCTAAGCTTCATCTTTGTTCTTACATCAAATCATCTTCTTGCCAAGGCTAAAAATTGCTCCATGGTGTAATCACAAAGTGAGGCAGAAGACCAACATAACAAATTTCATTCCTAATAACAAGTTTCCATAGCACCCTTCTTCCTCCCTGATCCAAAAGGATACTGCCAGCTTAGCTCCCTGAAGCATGCCCTCTGCAGAGGGGTTCTGCTATTCATGGCTGCAGCCCAGCCTTCAAAATCATGAAATTGCCTTGACTGGAAAACATGGAATTCAACTATTGACCCAACACCACTACGGCCATCAAACGATGTCCCAAAGTGCCATGGCTACAGGTTTCTCCAATGCTTCCAGGGATGGGGACTCCACCACCTCCTGGGCAGCCTACTCCATGGGTTTCATCTATTTTTATGACAATCAGAATCATCAAATATTATAATATCTTACAGAAGCTTCCTGCAGTTCCAGCTCCTACGTTCAGCATATTTTGAGGAAAGAAAAGTTACATCTTGTGTGGGTTTTTGGGGGGAGTTCAATTTCCTGCTGTGTGAAGTAGGAGGAGCAATAAAATACAGTGCTTGGAAACAAATGACAATTGTTTAATGGAGTTAAGAAACAAATAATCAATATCCCAACACCTTCCCAGGCTGCTTGTGCCACAGCTATTACACACACAGCTGCTTCCACAGGTAGAACAACAGACTCCAAGTCCAGACTTCCTCACTTTTATGGGTTTAAATTGGATCCCACTGGGTGTTTAAGGCCATTGTTGAGGTGCTAACATGTTCTGCAGCAGGACTAACTCCAACTGCCTTATTTCTCATTCTCATTTGGCTCTTTTTTTTTTCCCTCCATCTGCCTCTCACAGTAGAGAGGAGAGTCAAAGAGAGCAGCAGAGTTAAGAGGTGAGGGATAAACTGTGCTAGGTATGGGCAGAGCAGGAATGAGATTTCACCACCAAATCTGTGAGTGGAGGCGTGTGGGGAAAAGCTGCTGCATTCCCCAACACAGTGAGCAGAAGAGACAGGCTGAGGGAGCTGGGGGTGGGCAGCCTGGAGAAGAGAAGGCTCCAGGGATACCTCAGAGCCAGTGCCTGAAGGGGCTACAAGAAGGCTGCAGAGGGACTGTTCCCAAAGGCCTGCAGGGACAGCACCAGAGGCAATGGTTTGAAATGAGGGCAGAGCAGATTGAGATTGGATGTGAGGAACAAGTTCTGCAGCAGGAGGCTGCTGGAACACTGCAACAGGTTGCCCAGGGAGGTTGCTGAGGCCCCATGCCTGGAGCTATTCAAGGTGAGGCTGGAGAAGGCTCTGAGCAACCTGCTCCAGTGGAGAATGTCCCTGCTGCCTGCAGTGATTGGACTGGATGAGCTCTGGAGGTCCCTTCCAATCCAAACCATTCTGTGATTCTTTGGTTTTCTTTTAGACAAAGGGCAGCTGCAGCTGATGAGGCTGGGCAGGACACAAGGGCAGAAGGAAAGTCACTACAGGTCACTGCTACAGAAGCTAAAGCAAGAAGGTGACTGTCCCCATGAGACTGCCCTCAGCAAATCACAGAATCCCAGACTGGTTTGGGTGGGAAGGGACCTTTAAAGCTCACCTAGTCCAACCCCCCTGCAGTCAGCAGGGACTTCTGAAACTACAGCAGGTTGCTCAGAGCCCCAGACAACCTGACCTGGGACGGTTTCAAGAATGGGACATTTGCCATGTGTCTGGGCAACCCATCCCAGCATTCCACCACCCTGACCGTAAAGAATTTCTTCCCAAAATCTCATCTAAACCTATCTGCTATCAATTTAAAAGCATCACTCCTTGTCTGATCACTACAGTCCCTGGTAAGAGCCCTTCCCTGTCTCTTCCATAGTCTCCCTTTAAGCAGTAAAAGGCCACCAGAACATTTACTTGGAGCCTTTCCTTCTCAAGGCTGAACAACCCCAACTCTCAAGCTGTCTTCACAGGCAAAGTGCTGCAGCCTCCCAATCAGTGAAGAGCTGCTGGACCTCTGCTGCCTTAGCTGGGCTCTGCTGCATTTTCAGCAATGCTTCTAAAAGCCATACTTGGCTCTATGCTTTTGTTTGGGGTTTTTCTTCCTTCCTTTTCCTTTTTTCTCCCTGAAAAGTGACCAGCAGACTGGCTGACTGCACACATTTAACTGGCCAGAGACAGAAAGAGGCCCTGGAAGCAGGTAGTGGTTTATGGAACACCCTGTGGAACCAACACTTTCCCCTACCAGGAAGTGACTTTCACAACTGGATGTCTCCAAACTGTGGACTCTGATTTCAAAGTTCTCCCTCCACAACCTCCCCTCCTCCTTGCCAGGCTGTGGCTTCATTTAGTGGAGGAGGCAAACTGGGCTTGGAACATCACTAATGGCATGGAGAGAAATAGGAGAGACTTCCCAAAAAATGCAACCACAGAGCCCCTCCCTGCACAAATAGCAGCTCCCACAGGATCCTGGAAACAGCCACCATGCTCATCCTAGATGGGATCTCAAAAGGCTCAAAAAAAACTCTGCCAGTAAATTAAATCCATTATTTTCTTGTAGTAATCTACTTTTCATGATGTGAAGACAGCCCCAGTCCGGCAACTCAGAAGTGGGGAATGGAATTATAGCAAGATTTCCCCTTCTTGTGGTATCTGTACTTTTGGACTAATCTTCCTTAGCTCAACATCTCATCAAACACACTTTAAATGCTTCCCCTGCTCTCCCATTACCTCTGCTCTCTAATGAGGTTCCACAGTGGGGTCTGGGTAACTCAGAGTGAGCAGTTGGTGGGGGTAGTTTCAAACTGGGAACAAACAGCTCCACAAGCAATCCATCCACCTCTGCTAGGTGTCCCATGGGTGTGTGGCACAAGCTGTTAGAGTTGGCATTTAGAGGATCATGAGCTCTACAGACAGAAAAGTCTGAATCTGTTTCGCTTCTGTACTGCAGGTGTGAGCTTACAGCACTCAGCTGGACAACACTGGGATCCTTGGTGAGAGGCAGAGCAGAATGAGGCTGCAAGTCACTAGTTTTTACCAGAGTACTCAGAAAGCATGAGGAAAATAGTGCCAAGATTGTCCTGTTGAACATGGGGAGAAGTTGATGCTGGAAAAATCACAGAATGGTTTGGGGTGGAAAAGGCCTCTAAGGTCATCCAGTCCAACCCTCAGTCCAACACCACCCTGGCCACCAAACCATGTCCCAGAGTGCCAGCACAGATCCCTACAGCTGTCTCCCAGAACCATGACATTCAATGATAATCTCTATTTTCCTCTCCCCTTTTATTGTGCTGTAGTCCTTCCTTCTCCTCCACATCTCCTTATTGAGAAATATAGATGCCTTCAAATGTCTCCTATATAACATTTCAGTCTCAAAACCCAGAAGGCAACAATATTTGGCCTTTTTTGGTGTATTTTTAATCTCAAGATTTATGAGAGGGAGCTGACTCACGTTTTGGCCCAAGCACCCCAGAAAGGTGCAGATCTCTTGGGTCTGCCAGCACTGCTCAGCTTTATCAGATGTATTCAAGCATCTCCTGCCTCAGGGGAGCTCTACCCTCAGCAAAAAGCTAAAAATGCTCCACACACCAGGGCTACTGTGACTTGTGAAGTATGGTTTTGCTTCACACAGCCCCACTGCCTTTCCAGCAACACACCAAGAAAAAAAGTACTGAGGAGAGAGTTTGTAGGGAAGGAATTCAGTGAATGATTAATTCCATCCTACCTATTAACTACTGCTCTCCATTCCCTGGTGCCTTGCAGAAAGCCCAACTCCAGGTAGCAAAGCCAAGCCAAAACCTCATACCCCACTGGCTTTACTTGCCGAGGTGTCAGGTGATGCAGATGGGTCTAGGTTTGAGTTAAACCTCATTAAGTGCAGTAACGATTAATCCAGAACTCTGCCTCCAGCCCATGATGAAATGTGGTGTTCTTGTCACACCAAACATATCTAAGTGAATCCTGATTCCTGGAGGTCTCTGCAGAGGCAAGACCTCCACAAACACCAGGAGCAAAGGTTACTGCAAGGACAGCTCCTTACAAGGCAGTGAAAGGAGGTAATGCCTAGGATGTTCCTCTGCTCACTCCAGAAATGAAGCATACCCTTGAGATTTGGACAAGACCTTGGAGCAGCCTTCCAGTATCTGAAGAAAGCTCTGGAGAGACCTTTCACAAGGGTTTGTTGTGATAGAATCATAGAATTGTTTCAATTGGAAAAGCCCTCAAAGACCTCAAGCCCAACCATCAAACCAACCCCACCGTGGCCATCAAACCATCACAGAATGTCCCAAAGTTCCACATTTATTGAACACCTCCAGGGATGGTGACTCCACCACCTCCCTAGGCTGGAAGAGGGGAGATTTAAACTACAGATTAGGAAGAAATTTTCAGTGAGGGTGGTGAGACACTAGAACAGGTTGCCCAGGGAAGTCGTGGAAGCCCCCTCCCTGAAGGCGTTCAAGGCCAGGCTGGATGAGGCCTTGAGCAACCTGGTCTACAATCACAGAATCCTAGAATGGTCGAAGCTGAAAGGGACCTTAAAAGTCTAGTGGGAGGAGTCCCTGCCCATGGCAGGGGGCTGGCAACTGATGATCTTTAAGATCCCTTCAAAACCAAACCATTCTATGAAGACAGCAAACACAGCTCTGACAGACTGAAGATGCTTCCAACCAGTGGCATCCAGATCCATCTGCATCCCCAACAAGTCTCCTCACACAGCAAGACCTTCACATCAGGTTGGCCCCACATGCACGTGCAAGCCCACATGTTTATCACACTCAGCTGCACCTCAGAAGGCTGGGAGGGACATAAACTCCCTGTATGACCTCAGGCAACTCCCTTCTCTCTGTGAGCATAAAACTTGTGCAGTCTCACCCAGCTGAAAAGCAGAAAGACTTCCTTCTGCTTTTGCCTTGTCTATTTTCCTTGCCTGATCCTGAGGATAAGGTCTGTTATTCCGTCTGCTTGTGCACAGTGGCCAGCACCATGAGGTCCCGATCCTACCCAAAGCTCTCAGCACAACACCCAGAAAAAACCCCACCCCAGTTCCTAGAGCTCTGGTCTTTTCTGCAAGCCCACACAGACCATGCACAAGCTCACAGGTACAATGCAACAGAGAGAATAACCAAACCTCTGCATTTTATATTGGGCATTCTGGTCCCTCCACACAGGAAATGCTGCTTCTTTTGGACATTAGGAAGAATTTCTGTGCTGCAAGAGTTGTCAGGCACTGGCCCAGACTGCCCACGGAGGTGGTGGAGTCACCATCCCTGGAGGTGTTCAGGAAACGAGTAGATGTGGTGCTTCACAACATGATTTAGTGGTCATGGAGGTCTTGGGTGGAAGGTTGGACTCGATCTTAGAGGTCTTTTCCAACCTTAATGATTCTGTGCTTCATCGCCCAAGGACTGGTTTTGCTACTGCCAGACAGCCCAGGAGAAACAAGAATTAGGACCCAAGAAGTTAAAAGAAACAAATGCAAAAGTCAAGTTGAAGACAGAAAGAGAATTGGGACCATCCCTGCCACAGGCCCATGTCTCATTCCAGCAGTAAGATCAAGCTCCTGCTGAGGGATTTTTTACTCTAGATTCAATAAAGGAAAAAGAAAACAACCCCAAAAAACTGCTACTGAAACGAGTTTCACAGTGTTAAAGAAAAACTGGAGGTGCTGGCAGCACTGGAAAATCACCCTGCTGAGAGGAGTAAGACCCAGGAGCATGGCCAGAGGCCTGCTGAGATGGACCACCTTGTCCCAGCAGCATTTCTCTGTCTTTGTGCATGACTCTCTCTACCTGCAGCCTGGTGCTACAAGCTCAGGTCCCAGATCCATGTCCTTCATCCCTGAGGAGCCCAGAGGGAGCAGCCACGTTCCTCTCAGGAGCTGGCAGCCTGGGCTGGAGTCAGCACCGAGTGCCTATTTGGAGCTGAGATGTCTCTGGAAAACTGATGGCATTGCCTTGAAAGAAAAGACAAAGCTGTGCCGAAAACACAACTTTATTTTAGATGGTTTAAAAGCAAAACAAATGGCTGTCCAGCGAGGATAGCACAGCAAGATCCTGCTGCTGCTACCTGCCATACAGTGTCACAGAGTCACAGCACATGCACCAAAGCACAGTGTTAAGTGCTTAGCTCGAAGATGATGGCAAGAAGGGGAAGTCCAAGCAGGTGTGGGAAGGTAGAAGCAAGGTCATCCATAAGAGGGTCAGGATGAGTGTGTGTTTTGTGCTCTTTGTCTTGCTCAGACAAGATTCAGCTGCCCAAAGAGTTAGTCTAAGAGAACCCTTTGCTGCCTTCCCAGAAGGATGGCAGAGCACCAAGGAAGCAAGAATCAGCAATCCAGGGCATTTATCCAGCAGCCAAGCATTCCAGCCTTCCACAAGCACTGACTTCCCATAAATAACCACCAGCCCCACTGCTCAGCCAGGGCAGGCTGAGTGCAGAGGAATCAGTGACAGCCCAGCTCACACCGTGAGCTTCAGAACTGAAAACAAAACACCAAGTCCCATTTCCCCCTCTGCGTTCCAGCTGTTAGACAACACTGCCCCCAGTAGCTCAGCTTCCTTCCCAAGCTCAGGTATGCACTGCAATTCCCCAGCTGTGGAAGGGAGAAGGACAGAATGGGAAGTAAACCCTGGCCTTAAGCACACCATGTGCAGCCTCCTTAGCTTCCGCAAAATTTAGCACCTTCCAGGAATCAGAGCATGGTAGGGGTTGGAAGACATCTCAAAAGATCATTGAGTCCAATTCCCTCCTAGAGCAGGATCACCTAGGGCAGGTCACACAGGAACACATCCAGATGGGTCTGGAAAGTCTCCAGAGAAGGAGACTCCACAACCTCTCTGAGGCAGCCTGCTCCAGGGCTCTGTCATCCTCACACCAAAGAAGTTTCTCCTGCTCGGGTGGAACTTCCTGGGTTCCAGTTTGTGACCATTGCCCCTTGCCCCATCACAGGATACCACTGAAACTACTTCAGGAGATGCTTTGTGTCCTGTGGGAGTGGGGTGCTGGAGATTGATTTCAAAACCCAGTCTCCACTCCCAGTTCTCTCTGGAGCTATGGGATCAAGCTACAGGATGTGTCACAGCTCATTCTCTGGAGGACAGACCACAGCAGTAGCCTTGCTGCCTTGTTGTAGAGCTCTGATGACTAGCAGCAATAAACCCTTTAAAGGCTGCCTGTTCCAAAATATGCCAGAGGAAAACACACAGTCTGACTGGTGGCACAACAGAATCACAAAATGGTTTGGGTTGGAAAAGGCCTCCAAGCTCATCCAGTCCAACCATCAACCCAACACCACCATGGCCATAAACCCCGTCCCCAAGTGCCATGGCCACAAGGTTCCTGAACACTTCCAGGAATGGGGACTCCACTACCTCCCTGGCCAACCTGTTCCAGCCCCTGACCACTCTCGCAGCAAAGAAATTGTTTCTGATCTCCAACCTAACCTTCCCCTGGCACAATTTCAGGCCTCTTCCTCTCATTCTATCACCTGAGACTAGGGGGCAGATCACAGATCACTCCAGTCAGTGCAAAGCAAGCCCACGGTAATGCAGCTGAAATTGGTAGCTGTGTCAGACACAATCCATGCATGTAATCAAAATTAAATTACCCAAGGACAGTGACACTGCTGCACTGACAATTTGCTCTCCTGCAAGCACCAGAAAGGCAGAAAGGTGATGAAGAACTGGCCAGCTGCAGGCTGAAATCGGTGATGTGAGGCAAAGCAGTGATCAGGAATCTTGGAGCTCAGGCTCTGGCTGTTGAGCTACTGAGGTTTGGTTTTGTTTTGGTTTGGGTTTTTTGTTGTTGTATGAAACACAGCCGCAAGAATCAGTGATGCTCCTGGCACACTCTCCAAAAAATGGGGTGTGTCTTCTCTCTAAAACTTGGGAATTGTGTTGTGTCAGTCTAGCAGAGCCTGGAGCACCACCCAGACAGCTTAAGCTTTGTTTCCCTGGTGCTGTGCCCTAGAACAGCTTTACTGCACAAAGGGGCAGCAGTTTTCTTTTTCACTCTTCAAGTCCAGGCATTGCTCACTGCTCTGAACACAACTCACCACACATGAGAGCTACAGCAAACTTTCTCAATGCAACAAGCTGAGTGACACAGCCCAACTCTTGCCCTCTTCCAAGAGATTTTGTCTTGCCCACCTCAGTTCTGTCTCCACCAATTTTTTTCAGGCTTCTGCTAAAAGCTTTTTGCTGCTCCATGTAATCAGAGGTTGCAAAGCTAGGCAGAGTTCAGTCTATTATAAAGCAAAGTGACTTCATGTTTTCTCTCTGCAGGAGTAAAATAACGTTCCCACACTCTGATAGAAACCTTTGCTCTGCACAGATTTAATTCATTACTTATGAATCTCTGGCCAACGTCACTGTTCATTTCAGTGGCTCTCTGCTTCCAGTTGTCTCTTGAGTCCAGGAGGACAGGGAACCCTTTTTTTACCATGTAGTGAAGCAGCAGAGAAGGTTTTCTGACTAATGGCTTCACCGAGTTGTTGCTTATGTAACATTCCTCATGCAAAAAACCCCCAGGTTGCAATAATGATCTGTCCTCTCCAACTCCCTTATAGAAGGTTGGTCAGGAGCCAAAATCTTTTCCATTGGAAACTCTTCTCCCAGGGAATCACCCTGCATCCTATTTCAGCTGAGTATTTTGTTTTCTTTCAGGAAATATGAGATTTCTTTTTTAATTGTGCTGTGCTTAGGTGGGAGGAGAGCTTTGTGACACAAATCACTGAGGAGTCACTGCTAGAATCATTTATGAGACCAGAATGGCAGCAGCTCTGCTAACACCTCAAAGCCAAGTGCCCATATCCCAAACTTAATCTTTTGCAGGATTGCTTGGACCCCCTGCAGCTCTTGGATAAGGGCTGGCCCTTTGCTCTGCCTGCACTGTGCAGAAGCCACGAGCTCCCAGAGGTGGTACAGTAATACAAAATGCTAAAGGTGCCAGTTGACTGCCTTTCCATATCCAAAATCCTCCTTTCAAAAACTCACTCTTTCCAGACAGCTTTCCAATCCCTTTTCATCTGGGAAGGGTTGAAACATAGCTCCTTGATGAGGACCAGCTCCACACAATGCTGCCTGCACCAGCCCAGGCACAGCACACACTCTTTCACAAGGTCTTCACAATGCTCCTGAGATACGTCTGTGGGTGACAAGGCAAGACACTGTCCCCAAAACTTCATCCCACTCCTCTCTCTGAGAAAGAAAAGCAGCTTAAACAGAGGTGTCTGTAAAAAAAATAGCTAAGAAGGAATGCGACTACAACACTTTTCTTAGAGACACCACTCTGCATCTCATTTGCAGATTCCAACTGTTCCTCAGCTCTCTAAGCCCCAGGATGTGAAATCACAGAATCACAGAGTGGCAGGGGTTGGAAAGGACCTCTGGAGATCATTGAGTCAAACCCCCCTGCCAAGGCAGGGTCACCTAGAGAAGGTCACACAGGAACACATCCAGGCATTGACACCGGGACGGGCTGGAGAACTGTGTAGGGAGAAATTGCGTGGCCAGCACACACAAGATACTGGAGAGCCAAGGAGCCCCAAAGAATCATGGAATCATAGACTGGTTTGGGTTGGAGGGACCATTAAAGCACATCCAGTCCAACCCCCTGCAGTCAGCAGAGACATCTGCAACTAGAGCAGATTGCTCAGAGCACCAAACTACCTGACCTGGAATGGCTCCTTGCATTTCCCTGGGCAGCCTGGAACAGGCTCTCACCACCCTTAGTATCAAAAAATCTCTTCCTCCTCTCCTGTCTAAATCTCCCTGCTTTAGTTCAAGCCACCTCCCCACCCTTGTCCTGTGACAGCTGGCCCTGCTCAATCGTCTGTTCCCAGCTTTCTGATCAGTCCTTTAAGCACTGAAAGGCCACCAGAAGGTCTCCCTGGAGCCTTCTCTTCTTCAGGCTGTACAATCCCAACTCTCTCAGCCTGGCCTCACAGCAGAGAGGTTCCCATCACTGCTGTGACCTCCCTGAGCCCTGCTCCAACAGGTCCCTGTCTGTGCTGTGCTGAAGACCCCAGAGCTGGACCCAGCGCTGCAGGTGGGGCCTCAGCAGAGCAGAGCTGTAGAATCACCTCCTTCAAGCTGGTGGTCACAAGAGCCTCTCCTGTGCACAGTCCAGGTCCCATGTGTGTTGTAGTGTGGTGGGCTGAAATTCTCCTCCCATATTAACAAAACCAGCACTTATGTCCTGCTGTTTAAAACATGGCATCCGGGAGGATCAGCAGCAGAGACAAGAACTGCAACATCTGTGTTTTCTCTGAGCCACACTTGGAAAGGCTGTGCTGTATTCCTGCCCTAGAACACAAGCAGCCTAGATGTGAGGCAAGCAGATGAGCAGAGAAGGATAAAAATAGCCTCTCCTGTCATGCTCTTTTAAGCCACACGAGTTTGCCCTACAAAAATAAAGAGGAGGAGCATTCAGGGGGCTCTCAGCTGTCCGAGGGCTGCGCCGCGGCACAGGGACGATCCCCTGAGCCCCATGGGGTATTGCCCACCACCCCCCAGCTAGCTACCACGGGGCTGTCTGCAGAGCTGCTCGTGGTCCCCACAGTGATGTTTTCACCAACCTGACCCAACCGAGAGCTGCACACTCCAGGCCAGGCTCACTCCACCCCTTCCCGAGGCGTGGCTTTGAGAGAGAAACGAAGAGCTTTGGCCAACACAATTGGTCCGGGCTCCTGCTTTCCCAGGCTTAGCTGTTCCTCGGGTTCCTCCCTCAGGAGGACTCAACCCACACCCTCCATCCTCTTTTTAGACAGCCACTCCCACCTCTCCCTGACCAAGTAGCAAAACCTACTTAACCCATTCCCAGCAGGAACCCCACACCCCCTGCACCACGGAAAGGAAGGAGAAGCTTCACTGCCTGTCTCAGTCAAAGCTGCAGGGAAAACTGCCCTCTTGCTTCTGGATCTGCAGAAGTTCTCCTCCCTGGCAGAGGAGCCCAGAACAGCAGGGATCCTGTGGGAGCCAGGGCCTGCCAGGGGTGTTGCAATGGAGCTGTGAAGAGGCCGTTGCTGGGGATCTGCAAGTACCATTAGTGATGTCCATCCAAGGAGGTGGGCACAGGCTCCAGCCAGGGCTACAAACTCCACTCTGGAAATCTCAGTTTCAAACCAGTGGAGCAGTTTCACCTGGAGAAGAGCAGCCCCAAAAGGGATCTGCGCAATGCTCAGCAAGAGATAAAGAGGGGGACAAGAGGCTGGGGCCAGATTCCTCTCAGTGGTGGCCAGGGACAGGACAAGGGGCAAGGGGCACAAACCGGAACCCAGGAGGTTCCATCTGATCAGGAGGAGAGACTTCAGTGTGAAGGTGCTGGAGGCCTGGAGCACACTGCCCAGAGAGGTTGTGGAGTCTCCTGATCAGGAGAGCTTCCAGTCCCCCCTGGCCATTGTGCTCCTGGGCAAGCTGCTGTGGGTGCCCCTTCTTTGGCAGAGGGCTTAGACTGGATGATCCCCAGAGGTCCCTTCCATCCCCATCAACGCTGGATTCTAGGGTTAGATCTCATGACTTCATCATCAACATGCAAAACAACACTACACAGAGCCAGATGTGCTTCTTGATACAAGGAGCTGCCTGCAGAGGTGGGAGGAATATACTTTGCCCAGCCCTCACTAGAAGGAAAAAGGCCACAGAATGGTGTCCAGGTACACAGTCATGCTGGCAGATGCTCCTGAGCATTGTCAGGAGAAGGCTGTGCTCCCTCTGACAGCAGGCACAGTCTGCAGCTGCTCTTGCCTTTGACAAGCCTGTGGGACTGTCTGCAATGACATGAGTTGAGGATCCAAGCCAGGACTCTGCCAGCCTGTTTCTGATCATTTGAGACTGTACACAGACACCACTCCATGGCCATATCCCTTTGGGTCAGCTGGGCAACTTCTATTCTGTCCTAACAGCTGCAACTTAAAGCACATCTGGCTATGTGCAGTTGTTTTGCATGTTGATGACAAAGTCCCAGAATCCCAGCATGGTGGCATTGGAAGGGACCTCTGAGGATCACCCAGTCCAACCCCTGCCAAAACAGGGTACCCAGAGCAGCTCACCCAGGGTCACAATGGCCAGGGGGTTGGAATCTCTTCAGAGAAGCAGACCCCACAACCTCTCTGGGCAGCCTGTTCCAGGGCTCTGTCACCCTTACACCAAAGAAGTTTCTCCTCCTGTTCAGGTGGAACTTCCTGGGTTCCAGTTTGTGCCCCTTGTCCTGTCCCTGGGCACCACTGACAAGAGTCTAGCCCCAGGGTCAGGTGCAAGCGCTCAGATCCCCCCTCTGTCCCATGGGGCTATGAGATGTTTAGCCACTCTGTTTAAATGTGTGGGTTTCTGTCACTACCAGGTTTTCTAGCTTTGGCTGCACCAAACTGCAAATCACAAAGTCTTTCCACGCTGGGTTAACATCAAGGGAGTGAAACAGCCAGGTGCTGCTTGAGATTATTTAATTACGTTTGCCACGATGCAGGAACATCTCCAAACACCACCTCTCCAGGGAAGCCTTTGCTTACCTAGCAGGATAGCTTTGTTAGCACCTCTTTAAACATCATTAAAAAAACCAAAACAAACCAAACCAAAAAACCTCCAAGGTTTTCATTTGAAATTGAGTAAGTTTCTTGCTCATGGGAACAGCACTTGGACTTCTCTGAGGCTTCAGGATGGAGCACAATAACCAAACCAGCCCTTCTGCTGGTGCTGTTGCTGCAGTGGCATTATGGTGACACTCCACGAACACCAGAGATCATTATGCTCTCATGGAATAACAGGGAATTACCTCTTTGTCTGGGGCTTAATCTAGAGTTTGCTTCCATGATTGGCCCCTTCCACAGACCAAGTGACCCTCATTTGCAAAATATTTATCTAGCACCTCATTTGGGCTTTTCTCCCCTGCCAAAATGCCTTACAACAGAGAAGTATAGCCTTGTTTTCCCCGGGGATGTGGCTTCCTATAAGAATGACATTCCAGGCTACAGTAAGTTTTTCTAGGAACTTTGCAGACTAGCCTGAGCACTGCTGTACAGACATGCCACTGCTTCTGCTTCTACCTGAACTGGATTTTAGTTTCAGTTGGAATTTTTCCCCCGATAGATTTTGAACACCCCTCGAGCCTTTCATAGGTTTTTACTGCATCACATAACCATACCAAAATCTACTGATTGTTGCCAACTCCTGAAACTTAAAAAACCCAAATCAGAAAATCTGTTTGTTTTAAGAAGGTTTGCTTAGGTGAAGTCACTGCTAGGCAGCATAACCTCAGGGGCTCACAAATGCACACAAGCCCCACTGGGGTCTGGATGAAAGCTAAGACCCTCCAGATCTGTGAAGCTTCTGGCGAGTAGGGTGATGGCAGAACTGCTCTGATATTTCCTCCTTCTTACCCATCCATGAATTGATTCAATGGGCTGTCTGGGGAGGTGGTGGAGTCACCATCCCTTGAGAGTTTCAAGAAACCTGTGGCCATAGCACTTTGGGACATGGTTTAGTGGCCATGGTGGTCTCAGGTTGAAGGTTGGACTGGATCATAGAATCACAGAATCATAGAATGGTTGGGTTGGAAGAGACCTCCAAAGGTCATCCAGTCCAACACCCTGATCTTAAAGATCTCTTCCACGTGAAACAATTCTATGATTCTCAATAGTATTTCACATTCATGAAGGGAGTATCACCTCTAGTCTCATAAATCAAGACTCTAATCTCCACTTCCAAACTATCACCATCCTAAAGATGTGCCAGAGGGAGTCAGCATTTGCAAGGGAAAGTAGAAAATCTCTATAAGGTTTACTTCCAGTTGAGGAATGAAAGAAAGGATAAGGGCTGATTGAAACAGCTCAGTCTCAAAGTAAACATGAAGAAGAGCACTTGAAAAGAGCTCAGATCAGAGAGCTTCTCAGACAGAGGGACTCAGAAGTGCAAATGCTGCCACTTGAAGCACGTTTCTCTGGAAGTGGAGTTTTTTTCCCCTGTGGTGCACTGCAGATGCTTTGGCAAAACAGCTTTTGCTCTTGCTTCCAGCCAGACTTTGTGTTACGCTTCAAGAACCCGACTCTGGCGGTGGGAAAGGGCCAATATTCCCATTCACTCTGCCTGGAGACTGCTTCCAGCCAGGTCTGTAGCATCTGCAAGCAGCAGAGCTCATTTCCTTAGTGATTCTTTGGATGGGGCACTTCTGTGCTCCTAGTAACAGCGTGGCGCATTTGCTCCTTCACGGCTGCTCTGTCCAGAACGTCTGCTAGCAGAGGAGTTCATTTCCTAGGCCTTATCATGGAATTGTTTCAGTTGGAAGAGACCTCTAAGATCACAGATTCATAGAATAGTTGGGGTTGGAAGGGACATTCAAGATCATCCAGTTCCAAACCCCTGCCATGGGCAGGGACACCTCCCACCAACCCAGGTTGCTCAAGGCCTCATCCAGCCTGGCCTTGAACACCTCCAGGGAGGAGGCATCCACAGCCTCCCTGGGCAGCCTGTTCCAGTGTCTCATCACTGGAACTGGAAACAATTTCTTTCTAATATTCAGTCTAAATATGCCCACACACACACTTCAATCCATTCCCTCTTGTCCTATCACCACAAGCCCTTGTAAAAAGTCCCTCTCCAGCTCTCCTGTATCCCTCTTCAGGTACTGGAAGGCAGCCCTAAGGTCTTCCTGAAGCCTTCTTTTCTCCAGGCTGAACAACTCCAGCTCTCATAGCCTGTACCCAAGTCCAACCTTCAACATAAGGCCACCATGGCCACTGAACCATGTCCCCAAGTGCCATGGCCACACATTTCTTGAACACCTCCCGGGATGGTGACCCCACCACCTCCCTGGGCAGCCTGTGCCAATCCCTGACCACTCCTTCAGCAAAGAAATTTTTCCTAGTAGAAGATTACTTCTACAACCAGAGGTGTCCCATTTGCTGAGAGCAACTGCTCACACAGGCTTCTGCTGCAGAATCAAGAAGCTTTGGTGTTGGTAATTTTCTGCACTCAACCTTTTGAAGACTGTTTTCATGTTGGGTTAACAAAAAAAAATGTTTTGTTGAGATACTAAAATGCCTTCCTCTAATGAAAGACCAGACAGCAATCATTAAAACTGTTATTGACTTTATCTGTCAGTGTTCAGTCAAGGGAATATGAAATGAACAGACAAAACTGCTTGCATAATGTGACTGTGCCATGAGCCAGAGTCCCTCTCTTCAAAAAAGAAATCAATCTGTCAGTCTTTCATGGGCACCGTGATGACACGCAGACACACACCCACCTTCTTTCCCCTCATCAGGAGGTCAAGCAGGGCAGTGAACTTCTCCCCAAAGGAAATCCATGTGCCACAGACTGCTCTAGCACATCCTAGACCAGTCATCAAAGCATGACCAGCTTTGATGACCAGTCATCAAAGCATGACACAGAAGATGATCTGCTGGCTGACAAGGCTCCACTCTCTGAATTTCAAGACCCTCACCCCTCAGCACATCAAAGCTCTTCCTCTCATCATGCTGCTCTGACACTGCCGTAAACAGACATTTGCCCATTGAAATCAGACGGAGATGTCACAAACACCATCCTCCCATTTCAGTTACAGAGTCATAGAACACACTAGGTTGGAAGGGACCTTTAAAGCTCATCCAGTCCAACCCCCCTGCAGTAAGCAAGGACACCCCCAATTAGAGCAGGTTGCTCAGAGTCCCATCCAGCCTGACCTTGAATGTCTCCAGAGATGAGGCTTCCACCACCTCTCTGGGCAACCCATTCCAGCATTCCACCACCCTCACAGTAAAGAACGTCTTCCTAACATCCAAATGCCCATTAATGTTTTCTCTGTTTCCGTAGATCTCCCCTTTCCATACTCCAGGCACTTTGTTTGTAGATCTGCAAGAGCTTTGGGCACTTTGTTTTGTAAACCTGCAAGAGCTTTATGTCCAACTTCCATTTGTCACTGCATAATAAATCTGATCCAAAATGTTCTGGGAGCTGAGCTTTTACCACTCAGCGCCTCTGGACAACAATAATATAAACAGTCTCAAACGCTTACTACCGAAATTAATAATCCTAGAATCACACTGTTAATAACCCCAAATGCTTCCAAAGCCAAATGAAGGACTTAACATCACCGCCCTCAGTAGGCTGCTCTACGATCACCAGTGAGGAACGGGCACGTTCCATTCCTGTGGCAATACCGCATTCGGTCTCCAGAGCTGCAGATCCCCATGGCCAACGGACCACAGACAACACAGCACCATAAACCCCGCAACAAAAATCAGCCTGCCCCAGGCAGGGACCTTCTGCAGCAAACAATGGCTGGGTTGTCTGGAAAAGCCTAAGAGTATCTTGTAAGAGCACAGTTGGGAAGCGCCTTGCCTGCTGGATTTAGACTCACATTTTCCAGACACATCTCACTGACCTGCAATTTAATGTTCACTGTGGTGCTTCTGGAGTATCTCTTAGCCCAGGCTGACACTAGAAAGTGGAAACTTAGATATGAATACATGAATAGAAAAGCAGACCCTTAACTTATTGAAATACCAGCAGAAATTAGTTCTGCTGATATTTTTCTACTGTGCTGGGCCCCATGTCACCTCTCCTACATGAATCACTCCATACTTTTGTCTCCTCAAGGAGAGAAGAGTGCTCCCTAAGGAAAACAAATCTAGATTCAAAAATAATTTATTTTTTTTTACCCAAAGCACTTTTCCCCTAAGTCTATTTTCTGTGTCATAACTTTACAGAAGTGACTGAGCACAAGGACCATTCTCAAGCCCCTCCAAGAAACACCTTTCCAACTGATTTTCCCAAAAAACAGACTCAGCATCCAGACACAAAAACAACTGTCATCCCATCCCAATGCTTTCATGGATAAACTTGTATTTGAAGTTGTTACTTGAGTCTTTTGGGTTCACCGTTAGCAGTGTTCATACCACATCCAACTGCTCGTTTCCTGACACCATTCTCCTGCCATTTCCCCCAGAACCTCAGAAATTAAACTCCCAGCACAAAACTTCCAGTATGGCAGCTCCCAGCTCTTTTTTACCCCGTTCTCATGGGGAATGTTATCCAAAGGTCTCCCCAACATACCTGTTGGGCTGTTTCTGACCTCACACCCTGGTGTTATCCAGCCAGTTCATAGAATCCTTTGGGTTGGAAATTACCTTCAAGATCATTAAGTCCAACCATTCTCCAACTCTACCTAGTCCGGTTCTAAACCATCTCCCTCAGCTCCAGCTCTCGGCAAGACAAAGCGTTAGGGGATGACCCAGCTTGGGCTCAGCCCTGAAAACTTGTCCCCAGCTGTGAAGGCAGCACATCCTTCACACCCAGCCACAGCTTCTAGGGGTTGTGGGCCCAGCTGTGCTGGTCCTGCCCTGGCTGAAACCACCAAGCCAGAACACAGCTGCCAGGGTGGGCCCACATTCCACACCTTCTGAAGCTGGTTTTCCCCTTTCCTCCACTCTGCCCATGCCTGGCCCCTCGGCCTCCTAGCAAACTTTCTGCCCTGTCTCCATGTTTGTCACTGCCCCTCCTCCAGCAGGCTAAACAACGCACAAGGCAATGCTCGAGGGCAAGTTGAACTGCTGGGCTGCTGGTCCAGAGCAAAACCCCCTGCCCAGGGCAGAGCCCACGGCTCAGAGCACAATCCCCACCCCAGAGAGGAGTCCCCAGCCCACGGAAGAGCCCCCAGCCCAGTCTAGAGCCCTCGACCAACAGCAGAGCCCCGGGCCCAGCCCCGACACTCCCGCGGTACTCACAGCTCGGTGGTAGCCAAGGGGAAGCCGGTTCCCGGCCGCTCCATCCCTCGGGCAGAGCAATTGAGGAGGCAGGCGGGGCCGGTGCAGGTACAGTCGGCGCTGCAGGGCTGGCAGGGGGAGCCCGGGGGTGCCCGAGCCGCCGCCATCCCCCCGCACAGCAGGGAGCAGAGCAGGCACCATCCTGAGAGGGGCAGCCGCGCCGCGGGGACGCCATGTTTGCGCTGTGATCCAGTGTCTCCATTTCCAAAAGGCATCTCTCCCTACGGGCATGGCATGGCCCCGGCCCCGCCGTTCCCTCGGCCGGGCCCGGCCGCGCCCCGCT
>VXBD01005628.1:99360-109929 GCA_013399975.1 Indicator maculatus | reverse complement strand
CGGCTCGGGCCGCCCCCGCCGCCCGCCCGAGCTGCTCAGAGGAGAGAGGAGACCTCTGCTACCGAGCCCGGGGGCTGATGCGGAGCTCCCGGCAGCGCTCCCAGGCCGGGCAGCAAGGGCACACACGGCCCGCGGCTCCCTGTTCGGCAATGGGGGTGCAGGCGAACCCCTTGGGTCAGGGGGGTCCCCGGGAGCAGAGGGGTCCTGGGAGCAGGGTGATCTCGGAGGGCTGGAAAATTCCTGGGGAACAGGGGTATCCCGAGGTACACAGGCATCTCGGGCAGCAGGAGGATCCTGTGGGTATGGTGGGGTCTCAGGAGCAGGGGGGGATCTCGGCAGCAGGCGCATTCCTGGGTAACGGGGATCCCAGGAGACAGGAGCATCCCGGGGATAGGGGCATCCCAGGGGATACAGGCATCCCGGGGAGCAAGGGGATCCCGTGGGTCAGGGGTGTCCCGGGAGGGAAAAGGCATCGCGGGAAGCAGAGGCATCGCAGGAGGATCCCGGAGTGCAGGGGCGTTCCGGGGGAGCAGGGGGATCGCAGGGATAGGAGGATCCCAAGAGGCAGAAGTATTACCGGGGAGCAAAGAGATCCTAGAGTGCAGGAGTGCCCCCGGGAGCAGGGGAATGCCATGGGGCAGGAGTATCCCAGGGCTGGGGCAGCCCGTGGGGCAGGGGCCATCTCTGGGAACAGGCAAGAGCATCCCAAGATGCAAAGGCATCCCTGGAGCAGGAGCAGCAAGGGGATATGGGCATTCCTGGAGGACAGGAACATTCTGAGGGACCTGGAAGTCCAGGGAACAGGAGCATCCCGAGGGGCAAGGAGATCCTGGGGGACACTGGTATCCCAAGGGGAAGGGACCATCCCTGGGGGACACAGGCACATCCTCCAGACACTGCTGCTGGGGGCTGGTATCTCAAGTACCAACCAAAGATTTTCTGACCCAGGCAAGCATTTCAGCAGGGGTTTTGCTAAATGCAAATGAGCATCTTGCTCTTAATTTTTGTGATCCCGTTAACTCTTGCAGCTATCCACACCCTTTCAAATATTCCTCTGTAACGTTTAAGTTCACCACAACACATCATTCCCTCTCAGCCCTGGTGTCAACTGCGCAGGAGTCCCCAGCACTACCCATGTGCCAAACTTTATCAATGACAGAATCCCAGGCTGGTTTGGCTGGGAAGGGAGCTTTAAAGCCCATCCAGTTCAACCTCCTGCAGTCATCTGACATCTTCAATTTAGGGCAGGTTGCTTAGAACCCAAATCAACCTGACCTGCAGTGGTTCCAGGGATGAGGCATCTCCACCTCTCTGGGCAACCCAAGCCAGAGTCTCACTACCCTCAGGATCAAAAATCTCTTGCTTCTCTCTAGTCCAAATCTCCCTCTTTTAGCTTAAACCACCACCCCTTGTCCTGTCACAACAGGCCCTGCTGAAGAGCCACAGCCTGTTCAGTTTGGGCTGTACAACCAGCACCCCTGGGAGAAGTCACCCATCCAGAGAGGCTCAGGAAATCTGCCTGGCAGCTTTCAAGGGAGAAACCACAGGACGAGTGGTGAGGTGGGAAAGAGACACTTTAGCTGTCCATGGGTATCTGCCAAGCTCAGGCAGCAGGGAGCCAGAACAACTGTTTGGTTGTATCAGATGAAGGACAGGAGCCTCCAAGCCTGCTCCCTCACTGCTCCTCTTCTCAGAAGAGACTTGGGGGAGAGGAGGGCTGTGGGGGCATGGTTGCCTCTCCTGGCAGCTGGCCTTGCCTAATGCTTGTGCCATCAATGGAGTCACCCTATGGTCACACGCTCACTTTGGGGCCACGGCATGGGATTTCATGGCTGCTGTGGTCCTGGACACCACAGCTCCTCCAAGCTCAGAGACGTGAGCAGCTTTCCTTCACCTGAGAGAAAAGAGCTGATGACTGCTGAGCTCCCTCCTGCTCTGGCACCAGGTACCCTTGGAGAGCTCAGGAGAGAGGAGGACAGCCAGCCAATGGTTTGAACCATGGAGGAGTTTTTAAGGTGCTTTTATTTTTGGACACAGTGATTCTCTAGGGAACAAAGGTTTGAGCTGATAGCACTGGGTGTAGATCCACTATGGGTTAGGGAGCTGCTTTACACCCCAGAGGGACTCTACCCAGACTGATCGATCCTGGATGGGGCTGATCCAATAGAATCCAGAAGAACCTACATGATTTTAGGTATCATCCTACTGAAAAGCAAGGGATGATAGTGGTTTGTATTAGCTGGGACTCCAGATTTCCTTACCCTAATATTGAGCAACCCTTAAAAAAGAAACCTGCCAGGCTCCCAGTTTCACTCCTTCACAGGATACTTTAATGTATGTGAGAATTTACTTTCCAAAAAAAACATTTTGTGCCTTTTGGACTCCAAATCTGCCTGAAAGACACACAGTCTTCTGCATGATGTATTGTGCTCAAAATAGCTCAGTGCTTACTACTTCCTCATGTGACTATGATGGATTTATTTCCGCTCCCTCAGCTGTAAATTGCTTTTTTGGGGGGTGTTTTGGGTTTTTTTTCCCTTTTTGCTGTACCAGTGTTCAGATAACAGCATAGAGAAACTACCTTCTCTATGGGTTGTAATCAGCAGCTCAGATCGCTAATGTAACCCAGCAGATGTAGAGAAGCTAAGAGCTCTTCCCCCAAAAAGCTGGAGCTGCCAAGTGGGAATGAGGGCTAGGAACAAGGAAATCACTGAGTGGGAAAGGAGCAAATCTCAACACAGCCATGGACATTCCATGTTCACACGGGATCACAATGTTTGATCCTGGAGGAAGATTCTGTGGCTGAGCTGGGATGGGTTTTAAAAACCCAAGCTGCTTAAAAATAATGGAAGTGGGGAGGTTGCTGCTCATGGTGAAGCTGGGAATGGCGGATCCCAGGAAAGGGATTCTTCTGGTTCCTCCTACTGGCAAGCACACAGAGAGTTTCTCAACGCTGTTTACTTGCAGTAAACACCAACTAAGAGAGCGTTAATTCTCACTGTCCCACCAGTCCTGCAGGCTGAACTCGCCCAGGACAGCAGCAGCAGCAGATACACTGTGGTCAGCAAAACACGATGGAGCTGTGGCCAGCTGGGAATGTCACTGCTGCCTCCAGGTCCCTCCAGTCAGATCCCAAAGACACTGCAGATGCCTTCAGCAGCCCCAAAACCTTGCTGTACCTTGCTGGACCCTGCGGCACCCCTCTTCAGCACTGCATATCTGGGCATTAAAGCCTTGGCTTGCTGCTTTTTCTCTCATCCAAAAATACTCTGTCACATTTAGGCATGGGCTGGAGTGATGGGGACACCCATCACTGCATCACCCAGGTGCATCCATGGCCCATGGAGGGGAAGCTCTGTGCTTCGAGTGGAGGTTGGTTTGGGGCTGGGATAGCTGGGCCAGGACAGGGAACCTTCTGTCCCCAGCAGGTTGTGCACCTTGTGTTTGAAAACAGGCAAGGAAAACCACCACTCTTGGACTTTTTTCCCTCTCTCCTTGTGTTTGGTCCCTTTGGAGGGGAGGTCCCTGCCCACCTACAGCCATAGTGCTCTGTTTACTATTATTTCCCTGCTTAGTTTTCCACCCTGATGGAAGCGGTACAGCATATTCTCAGAAGGTGTCCAGGGGGACAGAGCTGTCCCATGTACTTTTGAAGGGGATCTAGGTACCCAGAGAAGATGAAGATCTCTCCTTGTCCTGGGAAGATGCAGCTGTTTCCATCTCTGCAGCTTGTTGCTGCGTGAATGTATTTTTCATGCTCATCCTGCTGAGGGCCTATCTGGAGAATGACCCTTCTGGAAGCCACCTCTTTCCACCCAGATCTGGCTTCAGCATTACCTCCCCATAAAAGAGCTGCAATCCATGACTCAGATGACTGCACAGTGTTCGACACTGACGGTGGTGAGACCCTGGCCCAGGTTGCCCAGTGAGATGGGAGCTGCCCTATCCCTGGAACCATCCCAGGTCAGGTTATTTGGGGCTCTGAGCAACCTGCTCTGGCTGGGAATGTCACTGCTGGCTACGGGGGGCTAAATGAGCTTTAAAGGTTCCTTCCCACCCCGCGCCGCGGTCCCCGGGGAGGCTCAGCCCCACGCCACGGTCCCCGGGCGCCCTCTAGCCCTCACCCACCGCGGGGTAAAGACTGGAGCAGCACCAGTGCCGAATGTTGCCTAGACTCGGCTGCAAACAGAGCCCCGAGGGGGCAGCAAAGCCCGGGCACCCCTGCGATGGACATCGGTGTGGAGTGGGGAAGCGCCCAGCTCCTGCCAGCAGCATCCTCCTTGCACAGGGGTCTATATACAATCCGTGCGTGCAATGAGGGACTGGTTGGTGTGCAGCCTGATTTCCCAGCTCAGCCAGAACGAGCAGAGCCAGCTCACCTCACCTCCCGAGCAGATATAACCCATGCTGGATGAAAAGACTTAGGGCAGACCTTCTGGCTCTCTACAACTCCCTGAAAGGAGGATGGAGCCATGTGAGGGGCAGTTTCTTCTCCCAAGGAACAAGTGACAGGACAAGAGGAAATGGCCTCAGGTCGCCCCAGGGAAAGCTTAGATTGGACATGAGGAACAATTTCGTCCCCAGAAAGGTTGTCAAGGCCAGGCCCAGGCTGCCCAGGGCAATGGTGGAGTCCCCATCCCTGGAGGCGTTTCAAAGCTGTGGAGATGTGGTGCTGAGGGCCATGGTATAGTGATGACCTGGCAGTGCTGGGGTAAGGGTTGGACTCCATGAGCTCAAAACCTTCTATGATTCTGTGAATTAAAGCAGCAATCTGCCTAACAAACAGCTCCCAGCTGCACCTCTGCAATGCTGGGCATGGGGTCATAGAATCATAAAAAGGTAGGTGTTGGAAGGGACCTCTGGAGATCATTGAGCCCAACCCCCATGGCCAAAGCAGGATCACCTAGGGCAGGTCACACAGGAATGCATCTAGAAGAGTCTTGAAAGTCTCCTTTGACCACCACATACCCCAGTCCCCCCAAGATCTGATGCTGCTGAAATCTCCTCTGCCAGATGGAGGCACATCAGTGCTGGCAGCAGGGACAAAACAGCCTAGTTTCTTATTTCTTTTGTTGCTGGAAAAGTCCAAAGCACAGGGAGGGAACAAGGAAATTAGTCAGGAAGATGCTGGCAGGTGCTGGCTGCAGGAGCTGGGGCAAGACCTGCTCTCTGTGGTGGGTGCCCCATGAGGGTCCAGTCTCACTGCACAGGGGCTGCCCATGCAACATGGCAATGGGCAGCAACAGGGCATCAATGCCCATCTGACCACAGCCAGGTTCCCCCAAATTGCTGCTGCTCTGGGCCTGTTGCTATAGCAATGCTGATAACACAGCACCGTCAGGAGGCATTGCAGGGCTGGAATTGGCATCTTGCATTGAGAAGGGTTGGAGACATCCTGGGTTTTAGCTGAGTAAGAAGTCAGGGAGCAGCCAGAGCTGCTTATTTCTCCACCACGGAGGTGTTCAGGAAGACATCTCCCCTCTCCCTCACCTCTCACACCCGCCAGCATGGCATGACCCCTGACCTGCACAAGGAGAAGACTCCCAGCCTGGTGCAGAGAGCCCAGGAGAAGTGTTGTCTGGTCCCAAGATGCTCCACTTTCCACCACAGATGCTGATGATGAGAGGAGGTGAAGGCTTAGGCTTCCCTTCCCCTCTGCAAAAGGTTTGAACATCCAACTCCTGATCATGTCTGGAAGCTCTCATGGGTGACTGCAGGAGCCAGGACTTCGCTGTTTTTGGTCCTTCACTGGCTGGAACCTTGGCTCATCTCAATCTTGGCACAAGGAAAACTCATTTCCTGGCCTCAGCCCAGTGCAGGCTCATTAGGATCTGGCACCACCACCCTTATGTGTGCAGGAGGAGACAGCAGGGGCCTGGGACAGCACTGCGATTCCCTGGGGATTCCCGTAGAGACATGCCAGTGCTGGAGGATGTGCCAGGCATGCCTCGTGAGTGGCAGGGATGTCAACCTGCAGGGAGCAGAACCTGTCTGGTACGAGGGGTGTTTGCTAGGGGTTGGGTTATTTTACAGCCAATATCAGCAGTCAGTGTCCTGCTTGGCCCTGGATAACAGGTGCCACCTCCCAGTGCCATGGCGTGGGTAATCCTGGGGAGCCAGCACCAAAGCAGGGAGGAGGGGGAAGCTGTCCCCACGTTTGCCAGCATGAGCCCATGACATCCAGCTAGTTACACCAAAGGGCTCTGTCACCTTGACTGGGCAGCTCTGACAGGCTCTGGAGCCAGGGAAGTATTCAGACCTTCAGGGACGCTCTGGGGACAGTGAAGAAAT
This sequence comes from Indicator maculatus, assembly GCA_013399975.1. Classification (NCBI taxonomy): domain Eukaryota; kingdom Metazoa; phylum Chordata; class Aves; order Piciformes; family Indicatoridae; genus Indicator; species Indicator maculatus. Next base: position 103,638 of record VXBD01005628.1, on the reverse strand, counting down.
TGTTCCTAATCTCCAACCTAACCCTCCCCTGGCACAATTTCAGGCCACTTCCTCTTATTCTATCACCTTGGTACTAGGTGATACTAGGGAAAAGAGAGCAACACACGCCCCCTGCAACACTCTCACAGGGAGTTGTAGAAAGCAATGAATCCATAGGTTGCCCAGGGAGGTGGTGGAGTCCCTGTCCCTGGAAGCGTTCAAGAAACTGTAGCCATGGCACTCTGGAACACAATTTAATGGCTGTGCACAGTAGAGATGACAGGTGAACTAAGCAGCCAAAGAAAGGAGAGCTGCAATGTAAGACAGGGTTTGGCTGTGTCAGAGAGGGAAGAGACAAAAGCAGCCTCCCAGCAGAAGGCTGGGATTTAACTTTCAAAGCTGCAGGAGGAAAACAATTGCTTCCCACACAGAAGGAACTGCTGAGCTGTGCTGATGAGAGGCTGTCTGAGGAATTTCAATTAAAATCCAGTGACACTGACAAAGGCAGACTGATTGAAGCCCTCCAAGGTAAATGAGCAATGAGGAGGGGAGAACAATCAATGGCGAGGGAGGGAAAGGTGCCTGCTCAGCACCACGTGGGCTGGGACCTTCCAGGGCAGCAGAGAGAAAGCCAAAGTCTTCACCTGACAAGTGTGGCATGGTGCTGGGATCCACCTCCAGCACATGTCCCTCCAACATGCTCCCTCTGTGTCCCTGCATGTCCACCCCTTGTGGGGAAGAAACACATCCAACCTAAACCTTCCTCCGGGCAATCTGAGGCTGTTGCCTCTTGTCCTGTCACTTGTTCCTTGGGAGAAGATGCCAAGCCCCACTTGGCTCCAGCCTCCTTTCAGGGAGCTGCAGAGAGCAATGAGGTCTCCCCTTAGCCTCCTGTTCTCCAGGCTGAACACCCCCAGCTCCCTCAGCTGCTCCTCACCAGCCCTGTTCTCCAGACCCTTCCCCAGCTTTGTTGCCCTTCTCTGGACCTGTTTCAGCTCCTCAATGTCCTTCTTGGTGTGAGTGGCCAAAAAGTGAACCCAGGACTCCAGGTGCAGCCTCGCCAGTGTCCAGTACAAGGGCACAATCACTTTCCTGCTCCTGCTGGCCACACCATTGCTGATCCAGGCCAGGATGCTGGTGGCCTTTGTGTCTACCTGGGCACACCCTGGCTCATCTTCAGCTGTCGTCCACCAACACCCCCAGGTCCTTTTTGACCAGTTTCCAGCCACTCTGCCCCAGGCCTGGAGCATTCCTGGGGCTCTTATAACCCAAGTGCAGGACCCAGCTGTTGGCTTTGTTGAACCTCATACAACTGACCTCATCTCATTGATCCAACCAGCCCAGATCCCTTTGCAGAGCCTACCTACCCTCTAGCAGATCAACACTCTCACCTAATTTAGTGTCATCTGCAAACTGGCTGAGGGTGCCTCAGTTCCCTGCTTAAGTGTAGCTGTAGCAGACTCTCCAATCACCACTGGCACTGCCAGCCCCACTTTGAGCTCTGGCAGCCACCACAGTCCTATTCCCTGTGGCATGCTGTGCTGCAGGTGCCTGGTAGCCCATTCAGATATTTTTAGCAGCTCTATCCCCCTGCCTTCAGCTGCAGTTATCTGATTAGTTCCTGTAACTACACAAGAAGCAACATCTCCAGGCATGACTGCAATCACTGAGCAGGCTGCAGCTCTGCACCCACCTCTGCTAGGGGAGGAAAAACTTGCTGGAGATGCTTCTGCCTCTGGTGCTCAGAGCTTTGGTGCTGCAGAGGCTGAGTTTTGGGGGGCATGAGTTTAAGGGGAGAGTTTCAGGAGGTTTGAATTTCAGGGGATGAGCTTTGGGGAGATAAGTTTCAAGGGGATGAGGTTTGGGGGAGATGACTTTTGATGGGCTGAATTTCTGGGGGCTTGAGTTTGGGAGGGATGAGCTTTGGGGAAGAGGAGTTAGATGGGGCTGAGTTTTGGGGCAGATGACTTTTACGGGGCTGAGTTTTGGGGGCAGCAAGGAACAGCCCTTGCAGCACATGACCTTTGGTAAGGGCAGCATTCACAAGGCTCTCTCCCAGTGATAAAGGCCCATCCTCCTCCAGCGTTGCCTTGATACTGCAGCGATAAGCAGCTGGCTTTGTTTGCTCCTCAACATGGAGATTTCCATCAGCAGCAGCTGGGGCTGAGATGGGAAAAGTCCCCAGGCATCAGCACTCAAAGCTTGTGGCAGGGTGTGCCCCAGAGGTGTGTGGTGCCAGGGCTCTGTACCCCCTTCCCTCAGGTAATGCTGGGGAAAAGCCACATCATGGAAAAGGGAACAGTTAAAAGCCCCTCAGACAGCTCTAGCACTTTGCTCCAAGGCCTTGGACTCTATTGATGCAGCTCCTCTGGAAATCAGATTACAGTGCAGAACCTTGGCAGTGAGTCTGCTCTCCCCAGTCATGTCTTCCATCTCTAGGATGAGGAGTACACAGAGCAGGGAGATAAATCCCAACCATGAGAGCTTTTCCTCTGGCCTTAGCTGTGTGCTGGCAAACCCAGAACTCCTGGGGCCCGTGATGTTGTGGCCATGCCTGAGTCTTGGGTTGGGTGAAGGAACATCTGACCCAGGAAATGTGCACAGAAGCTCCTGACACAGCTTTGGTGGGAATAGGAGGACCTCACCCAGGAACCATACACAGGAGCCCCTGACACAGCTCATCACCCTTGTCCATTGCCAAAGCCATCAGAGCTCTGCTACCAGCTCCTCCTCCTCCTCCACTGGAGCGCTTTAGGGCTGTTGAACAGGGATTAACTACAGATTTAAGTGCCTCCAGGGCAGAAAAGGGAAAGGTTTGTCCATGTCCACAGGAAAAGCAACCCCTCATCATCACCACACTGGCACCTGAGCTGCAGTGCTGGCCTGGGTGTACCTGAGCCCCACCGTGTTGGTCACCACCTCTTGATCAAGCTCTTTATTTACATCCTCATTGTTCCCTGCCCAGCTCCTCACCACAGTAACTTATTTCCCACTCCTGCTCTGATGTCACTGTGCCTGTCAGCCTTCTTTTCCAGTCAGGATGAGGCTGTGCCACTGGAAATATGTCACACAGATGAAGATATTTATTCCAGCTGAGAGACCTGCAAATGTCTCAGGTGACACTTCAATTTGCAGCTGAGAGAAGGACGCCAAGTGTGGCTCATGAAACCAGTTGCTGAGACAGACTGGAGATAAAAACCTTCAGCCTATGCCTCAACAGCCCACACTCTGCCCTCAGATCTGATCTCTCGCAGGGATGCTGCCAGCAGCAGGAAGAGTCATAGAATGGTTTGGGTTGGAAGAGACCTATAGGATCATTGAGTCCAACCATTAATCCAGCCCTGCCAGGTCACCACTGAACCATGGCCCTCAGCACCACACCTCCAAGGCTTTAAAATGTTTCCTTCTGAGGATGACTCCACCACTGACCTGGGCAGCTTGGGCCAGACCTTGGGAATCCTTTCGGGGAAGAAATTGCTCCTCATGTCCAACCTAAACCTTCTCTGGTGCAACTTGAGGCCATTTCTTCTTGTTCTGTCACTTGTTACTTGGGAGAAGAGGCCAACCCCACCTGGCTCCAGCCTCCTTTCAGGGAGGCCCAGAGAGCAATGAGGTCTCTCTCAGCCTCCTTTTTCTCCAGGCTGAACACCCCCAGCTCCCTTAGCTGCTCCGCACCAGCCCTGCTCTCCAGACCCTTCCCCAGCTTTGTTGTCCTTCTCTAGTCTCATTCCAGTCCCTCAATGTCCTTCTTGGAGTGAGGGCCCCAAAACTGAACCAAGTGTTCAAGCTGTGGCCTCAGCAATACAGGGGCACCGTCAGTGCCCTGCTCCTGCTGGCCACACCATTGCTGATCCAGGCCAGATTCTGGTGGTCTTCTTGGCCACCTGGGTACCCCCTGCTTCATCTTCAGCTGCTGTCAATCAACACCCCCATGGCCTTTTTGACCAGACAGTTTCCAGCCACTCTGCCCCAAGCCTGGACCGTTCACGGTTTTGTTGTGATCCAAGCGCAGGACCCACACCTGAGGCTCGTCCAGGACGGTCCCCGATGGTCCGCGTCTGGCTCGAGCGATCCCCTCCCCTGCGCCTCGACTGTGACAAACCTGGAGTGTGGGGACCCAAATCTGGCTGCTGACCTGCAACCCCCTTACAGCCGTGCACCCTCCCTCAGATGCAGCCCCCCGCCGTGGGTCCGTGGGAATCGCGTTCGCAGGTCCCGGCCGATTCCAGTGCGCGGTAACCGGGGCGGAACGGAGCGAGGCCGGCCCCCACCACCGCCCCCGCGGCGCTGCCATTGGCG